>JBAMHW010000019.1:26526805-26546906 GCA_037177495.1 Rhadinocentrus ornatus | reverse complement strand
AGAAAACAAGCATGTCCACACCTGTTCTAGAAAACAAACATGTCCACACCTGTTCTAGAAAACAAACATGTCCACACTGCAGCTCAGACTGACAGGAAGGTTCTGTAATATTTGATTTCAACCGAAACTCGATCTTCGAGTTACGTTTCTGAATTCCGTTTAGTTCTATTTAACTCATTTTGAATTCAATTTAATTCAGTTCAATTCAATTTGATTCAGTTCCATTCGATTCAGTTCAGTTTAATTAATTTCAATTCAATTTAATTCAGTTCATTTCAATTTGATTCATTTCAGTTCAGTTCAATTCGGTTCAATTCAGTTCGGTTCAGTTCAACTAATTTCAATTTAATTTGATTCAGTTCAATTCAGTTTAGTTCAATTCAGGTAATATCGGTTAAATTCAGTTCAGTTCAATACGGTTCAATTCAATTTAGTTCAGTTTAATTCAGTTCACGTAAATGTATTCAGTTCAAGTCAGTTAATTCAAGCTCTGTTCAGTTTAATTTATTTCAATTCAGTTAAATTCAATTCAGTTTGGTTCAATTCAATTAAATTTAATTAAGCTCAGTTCAGTTTAATTCAATTCATGGAAATTTATTTAATTAATTTATTTAATTAAATTTATTTAGTTCAAATCAGTTAATTCCAGCTCAGTTTAGTTAGTTTAATTTGATTCAGTTCAGTTCATCCATTTTCTCTGCTGCTTATTCCATGTCAAGGTTGTGAGCTGGAGCCTGTCCCAGTTCCTGTTTGAAGCCTTTTAAAACTATGAACATACAGTCATGTGCTAAAGTCTTGAGCCAACTTTCAGTTCTTTATATTTCTGTTCCATTTAAATCGGTTTTGTGAATATTTTTCAGGCTTTTTAAAGGTTTTTCAACGTTTTTCTTGGGACATTTTTTACATTTTCCATCATTTTTAGTAAATATGTCTTTTTGTTTGTTTAGCCAGTAGAAAAAGGCTCCTAACGAAAAGGATGGACCAGTGTTGTGTCAACATAAAAGACAACTTAACAAAGAACCGGTTTTAAACTGGATCTTTAGGATTTTGTTGCCGGCACCTGTCACACAGACGCATCATTTGTTACAATTTCTTTAGATTCATCTGTGAAAACCAGCAAAGATCAGTTTGAAACACTGACAGAAAACAGGATTTCAGCAGCAACAAGATGATTCCCAACCAGTTGGTAGCTGGAAACTTGGTATATCTCAGCATGGAGGCAGAAACTGGACACGTGGAGGACAAAAGAAGAAGAGTCAGAAAACTATCTACAGCAGATGAACAGGATCTGAAGGTGATGTCCTGAAGAAATGGAAACAAATCCAGCAAACACCTGAACCAGGACCTCAGAGATGCGTCTGGACCTTTAGTTGATCCATCTACTGTTGGATGAGGCCTCCTCAAACATGGTGTCCATGTCACATGACACGAGAACTGGACTGAAGATCAGCAGCAACAGGTCTGATGGGAGGGATGGATCCTCCACAGAATACCTCAACATTACTGAAGCAGTGAAAGGCAGAAAGATGGAAAGAAGGAAAGAAGAGCTTTGGAAAGTCCTCCAGGAAGCCTGGAGAACTCTTCCTGGAGACTAAATATTCCCTTTCAAGCTTCTTAAAATTGGACAAACTCTGTGCTTCATATACTGCAGTTTATTTATTGTATTTTTCTAAAGTTTTAAAAAATTCTTGCTTCTATTTTCCTGGTTATTCATATATGAGGCGGCTCAAGACTTTTGGCACATCCCTAGTAAAGGTCAACAAATTCTTTTATTAAAGATTTAAATGAAATTTCTTCTACTCTGCGTCACCGCGGGTCATTGAAAACCAACAATATCCAATGCATCGTTTCATGGATTTGAAGATGTATATAGCTGACCACTAAGTTCTTTCTATCTTGATGTAAGCAAAGTGAAACACTCCATTAGAAGGAAAAGGCTGCTGCATATTTAGTTGCTTATTGTTACATGTTGATGATTTCAGGCTGTGGAGTCCAGTTGTGCTGAGTCATCCGGTGAGGAGTACGTCTGTGATGAGAAGCCCTGCAGTGATGACAGTTTCTCCGAGTCTGAACTGCATGATGATGCTACGTCCGTCCTGCAGGACGACTTAAATGGCTCAGACGGTCCCTCCTGCACTAAGAAGAATTACTGCTACGTTTGTGGAAAAGCTCAGATTAAAATCTCCCGTCACCTTTTCAGACACAGGAAGGAGGAATCTGAGATCGCTGAGGCGTTTGCGTTACCCCAACAAAGCAAAGAACGGAAGAGGCTGCTGATGCAGTTACGAAACAGAGGGAACTACAAACACAACCTCGAGGTTTTAAAGACTGGTAAGGGAAAGCTAAAAATGACGATAAAAGCCGACAACGTCACAATTAAAGCATATTCTGTCTGCATCTACTGTAAAGCCATGTGCATTCGGAAGGATATGTGGAGACATTTGCAAAGATGTCATGCAAAGCCCTCGCACCATCCATCAGGTTGCAAGACTGAATTCCTGTCTTTAGTTGCCATGGGGATACTAGACCCTGAGCACATCTCACCAGCATTGAAGAAGATATTAACAGACCTGGAGGAAGATGATATTGGCCCTGCGGTTTTTAAGGATTCTTACTTACTGCAGCTGGCTCAGTATTTGTGTTACATAAAGGAAGAGAAGAAAGACACGGACATCAATCGGAATCTAAAGAGAATGTGCAGAGTTTTGTTAATATTACAGAAAATGTCCATATTCAGCTTTGAGGATGCAATGAAACCCCAGAACCTCAACAGTGTTGTCAATGCGGTCAGGAAGCTAACGACTATCAGCGTCGAGATAAAACGCTGTAGGAGGCTCTTGGTAATGATGGCAAACATTAAACTCATCAGATCTCTGAGTGATGACGCTGATAAAGAGACGATACAGGAAACAGAAGCGTTCATAAAGCTGTGTACTTCAAAATGGCCCTTAAACAAAGCTCCGAACTCCAAAATACCGAGCCAGCCAGCCATGGCCTTCGTCCGTGACGTGCAGCTTCTGCATCAGTACATCGAGAGCACAGTAGCCTCCGCAGTTAAAACTATAAGTATGTATGAAAGCCCGCAGGTCTACACTGCCCTGCTCAGAGCGGTGGTTGCATACGTGGCGCTCTTGAACAGAAGCATAGATGTTTCACAAGTTACAGTCCAGTCATTCCAGGAAAGGGATGAGAGTAATCCTCAGGAAGACGCAGCCGTCGACCAATCGCAGCCTGAACAGTGTCTGTCCAAGAGCATGGTGAAGATCAGCGTTGTTGGTGAACGAGGCAAAAAAGTTGCCCTAGCGCTGACTCCTGATCTGCTCTCTGCTGTAACGCTGCTCGTTGAGAAGAGGAAAGCTTGTGGCGTGGCAGATAATCATCCCTACTTATTTGGCAAACCAGGAGCGTCATGTTCAGCAACCTGGAAGGGGCCTCAAAGTATCAAGGCTTTTGGGATTTGGTGTGGTGCACAGAGTCCGGAAGGCTTCAAGTCCATGTTTTTCCGTAAGCACATCATGAGAATTTTCCAGATTCTCCTCCTTAGTAACGATGAGCTCGGCCAGTTTGCACAACGGTTGGGCCGGGACATTCGGACTGAGAGGGAGTACTACCGGACGCCAGAGGCAGCCGGAGACGTGGCAAAGATCTTAGAGCTGCTGTCAGCGATAGAGGACGAATCCCTGAAGAAGTTCGAAGGAAAGTCTCTGGAGGAAATGGACATTCCAGGTATGTATCCTTTAATTCACAGAAACTAACCTGCTAATGCATGTTGGCTTCTCTTCTTCTTTCACATCATTTAAAAACCAAGTTTTAGTCATGTTTGGCACTTTTACTTCCACTGATCAAACAAACCAAAATGACTAATGTGCAGAAGGACGTGATATGTCCGAGAAGATACCTGAATAAAGTGGAGGTATTTGATGCCGTTGACTCATGTTATCCAACAAAGATTTAAGCCTTGAATTAATCAAAAACCTGGAGGTTTTCCTCATACCTGGAACTATCTGCTGCTTTTTGGAAGTCTTGGCACCAAACTGTGAAATGAGCTCCTCTCGCAGATCAAACTGGCCCCGTTCTGGACCGTTTAACTCTCATTTTAAAACACATTTTCACTGCTTGGCTTTTACAGCATGAGAACTGTGAACTCGTCTTTTAGCCTCGTAATTCCTCTTAGTGCATCTCTGTCTCTTATAAGTGTTTTTAGTTTATTTCAGTCTTTTAAATAGTTTAGTGTATCCTAATTTTTACATTTGTTTTTGGTGGGTTTTAGTCTCCATTTCTTTTACTGTTTTTATAGTCTCAACTTACTTATAGTGTCTTTAAGTCTGTTTTTAGCCTTTTAATTTATTTTAGTGTATTCTACCTTTCTAATTCCTTTATTGCATTTTTATTCTGTTCAGTTGTTTTTGGCTAATTTCAGTCTTTTCATTGCCTTCAGTTTATATGACTCTTCAGTTCTTTAGGTTAGTTTTTATATTTCTTCAGACATACTAGTGTATTTTTATGAAGTCTTTCAGTCTTTTATGGAGTGCAGAATTTCCGGCTGTGTTAAATGTGCAGCACAATGATAACCTTGTATTTTCTTATAGTGTGCTATATAATTAAAGTGGATTCGATAATAATTTAAAAAATATCCTGTTTCTTTCTTACTTTTCTTTGAAGACGAGCTGCATCCGGTCGTGGAGGAAAACACTGAAGCTGAGATTGAAGAATCAGAACTTTCTCAGGCAATCGGTGAGTAAAACACCCGATCAGCTGGTTTGTGATCAATCTAAACGGTCTCCGTCTTGCGTTGTATTGCAGATTGTAGTGTGGAATAAATTATGGGCCTGATCATTAAATTTGAGCTACTCTAATTGTCGTGTTTGGGCTTAGGCTGTTTATCATATTTGTTATTTTCCCAAATCATTTTAAGGGCGCCGGTTTGCACATCAGTAAGCAATTTTATTTAATGGTTTCGGGAATCCATTTAAATCTGCTTATTTTTTGCAGACGGGTTCATTCTGAATATGCAGCTGCTGACGCTGAGATGATGGTTTGAGGTTTGTCTGCTTAGACTGCAACGTTAATCCACACGGACTCAAACCTGCGTATCCGATCTCAGACCTGTCGTGAGATTTCATCGGATCCTACGCTCACGTCCAAAGCGTGCGTGGAAATGGTCGGGTGCACAGATTTCCGTCGTACATTCGTGTGATAAATGACGTAGACGTTGCAGTGTATCCTGGAAACAGCAGCTAACTTAACCTTAACCTGAACGGCTGCTATGACTGAAGCATAGTTACCCTTTATCCCTTCACACCCACTGTTGGAACAAAAGAAAGTAATCTGGTTTTAAAAACAAGCTATTTCTCACAACGTATACTGCAGGGGTCTGACGCGTTTACTAAAGAGCCTTTTTACCAACGTCCCACCAAATAAAAACAGTTTAAAGCTGCCAAATATGTTTGACTCATAAAAGTAGTTACAATGAAGCTAATACAAAACTGTTTGCATTTTATGTGTCATGTCAAAGGTAAAATACCAAACCTGTGCACCAACAGTTTACATATCTACAACATCGCTATTGTTTTGTCAACATTAGTGCGCAGGATGAACATTTGTGAGCAAGACGTGTAGATCCTGTTTTCACATGACTGTCTCTGTTTCCTTCAGCTTCTTCTGCCTCAAAACGCTCCATGTCCGCTAAGAAAAAAGGCAAAAACGCTTCCTCAAAGAAACGAGACAAAAGCAAGACAAGCGACGAGGAGAAAAACGATGCGACGAGCTCAGGTGAGCGTTCAGAGGGAGCACCTGCGAAGGCACCCGAGGAGACGCCGCTCTTCAGCGACGACGACGACGACATGAACGTTGACTTTAACATGGACATAGAAACCGATGATGATGATGACGATGTGAGAAATAAAGATGCAAGTGGATCGGCAGAAAATATTGACGGCGATTCGACAAAGGAGGTTGGCGACGGTCATGAGAAGGAGAAGGAAGCCTCGTCTCCAGAGAGGCGCAGCACCAAAGAGAAAACCATCACAGAGAAGCAGGAGGGGGAAGAAGAAGAAGGGAAAGATGATGATGATGAAGCAGAACAAGATGACTGGATGGATGTGGACAGTGATGGATCTTCTCCAACTCCCTCTACAAGTGAGATATCAGTAAAATCTACTGATTCAAATTAAATCGAGTCAAATATCGAATTATTTAAGCTGTAAATACAAAACTGAGCAACTGCATAAAAATGTTTATTTTTTAGAAAAGAACAACGTATTAGCAGCACTGAGGAAGATGAAAGAAGTGAAGATAGTGATCCCCAAACTGAACATTGTGAGTATGCAGATATTTAGTTTTCCTTGCAGACTGCATGAGACAATTACATCAAACCTTCAGGGTGTGCATAGTTCATCATCATCATCATTATCGTCTGCTGATTCTAATTAAACATGGCTGCATTGTTGGTTGTTGTTTAAACTCAGGAGAACCTGAAGGCCTCGCTTCACACTTCCCAGCTGTCATCTCTGAGTGACCATCAGGATGCCGAGGACCAGTCTGAAGTGGCTTCAGCTCCCACGGAGACTGAAACCAAGCCGAGCTGCGCAAAGGTGGAGATACTCACTGCCGTTTATTTATCTGGAGTATAAATGAAAAAAAGTTGCACCTCCAGTTTCCGCCTCCCGTGCTGCCTTGGCTTTATCCCGGGCATTGGGACCGCTGTACAGAATAAATTCATGCATGTTTAATCTCGCTCCTTTATTCAATAGATTTATGTTAAGGACTGAATACAGTCTTTACAGGGCGGAGCCGGGTAGTCGTACATATCAAAACCTTTAAGCTGTCCTGCTTTGAAATGTTGGACTTGTATGTTTTGAATTAAGAAGAACAAAACTTTTAATCAAATGTCCATCTGGTCTTGTCAGGTGACGCACATGAACTGCTCCAACTGCAAAAAGAGCATGACGAAGGGACACACAGCCTACCAGAAGAAGGGCTTCACAGACGTCTTCTGCTCCAAGACCTGTCTGTTTGAGATGTTTCCTCACAACAAACCGCCCACGAGGACCTGTCACTTCTGTCTCAAGTTAGTCTTTAGAACCGCCAGCTACTAATGAAAGTAAAGAAAACTCAGTGGTGCTCTGCTAACTCTGCAGGCATCATTTCTGGTATGTTAACAGGTTCAAACTGGTGCATAAAAATCTAAATAATGAGCAACAGGCCAGCAGGATTTAGGTGTGTAAAAAGTAGATAAAGGAAAATGTTGATGTTCAGTTTGCAGTTATATATTTATCTGCCTAGATGGCGTAGAAACGGCCTTTAGATGTTAGTTTTAAGTTACATACTGGATGACATGGAGAGTCCGTTTGCCATCGGTTGCTAGCTGTAATTACACAGATGTGCAGCAAAAGTAAAGAGTTTTTGGTTTCTTTTGTGCCACACATACCAGACTTGTTTCGATAATAAAACTTCCAGTCTTAGTTGTTCTCTCCTCGTCCATTTCAAGCTCGCTCGACCGCCATGTTGTTTACAAACAGTAACAACTATTCCTGTACTACAACTTAAGTTATGATGGAGATTAAATGAGAGGCAGAAAGATGGAAAACGTTGGGAAGTACTAATTCTAAAAGTACTTCCCAGTTTGGGGTGAAATATGTCCCGCAGAACTTTGTTTAGCCTGTTTTTTTTTGTTTTTTTTTACGATTACCCTTCCTTTAATTTATTATTATTATATTTATTATATTTATTCCTATTAATTTTTTTCATCTCGGCCTCCTGTTGTGTAAATGAAAGTTGACAGAGGAAAAAATACATAAAAAATCTCCAATCTGGGGAAAATTGCTGTAATACAAAACTACTTTTTTGTTTGTTTGCTGTTTCTTAGACAGAACAGTCACCGATTTAAGTAATAAACATATAAATGTCATGATTGTAACTGAATGTTACAGCTAAATCATTAAAAATGAAGATTATGTGAATGCAGGGTATTATTAAGTTTGATTTTAATCTTCCATCCTCGTTCTGTCAGGGAGATCTCACAGCCTCTGGACCTCATCATGGCTTGTGTGGACCTTAAAGGAACCATGAAGGACTTCTGCAGTCCAGCCTGCTTGTGCTCTTTCAAGTCAAACCCTCCATCCAATCAAACACTGAAGTCAAGCAGCAGCAGTTGTAGCTCTTCGTCCACCCAGGAATCTTTACCCTGCAGCATGTGCAACAAAACCTGCACTGTGAGACGAAGGGCACTTTAATTCCACTTTAACAACGATTATTTACTCCTGCGCTCATTAATGTCCCCTCTTTATTGTTGTCTTCTGCAGACAACGCTTGAGCTGACCCTGGACGAGGTTGTCCACCGCTTCTGCAGCAACGACTGCATGAAAGGTTTCTGCAGGGTCAACGTGGGCGTCTGTGAGGGCTGCAGCTCCGTCTGCTGCAAAACGCCACTCGTGCTGATGCTGGAGGACGGCACCAGAACCATCTGTGGCCCAGAATGTCTGGAAGAGTTTAAAGAGGTGCGTAAATATCACAGAAAATACTCTAATTCTGATAGAATGATCCAGATAAAACAAAGAGATGGCATTTTTCCATTAAAGGTGTGGCTCGACTCTTTGACTTAGTTTTCTGAAGGTTACGTCTCTTCTACACGGGTCATGTTACTGCAGCACCATGTGAAACTGTAAGGATTTGTGTCTTTGTAAGAGCACCAAGTACAAAAACTGTGTTATAGCAGAGGAAACAAGAGCCATATGTAAATACTTATAAAAAGCTCTTCGAAATGTGTTGTGAGATGCATAATCACACTGCTGCAGAAACCACGGTATTGCTTCATTATATATTATATATGTACAGAACATGTTCTAAACACACCTGCATCAGTACAAAGACGCTGCAGCTTTAACATTTAGCCAATGTTTCTGTTTTCCTGCAGAAAATTGAGACAGCCCAGCCATGTGCCCAGTGCCACTCCTCTCAACCGGCATCGGACATGGTCATCTACAAAACCCATGACAACACAGTGCAGCTCTTCTGCACGCGATACTGTGTGGCGTCTTACAAGCTGATGCCCAGTAATCAGCACAATCTCAAAGGTATCGGATAAAATGTACTTATAAGGTTCTTGAAAGATCAGATCTAGACGAGGGGTTCTCAAACTTCTTGCATCATGGACCACTTTTAAGGCGGATTTATGCTTGCGTCTGCGTCCGCGTAACCGCTGAAGGCTCCGCGTAGCTACGCAGATGCTCGACGCGCACCTCTTCTAGACCTGACGTGCACCCTAGCTACGCAGAAGGTTGACGCGGAAGTACCCCCTTGTGATTGGTCAGTTTGGGAGCACGTGTTAATGGATATCTGGATCTTGTGGCTGAATTTCTGTGGGAACCACAGTTTCTAAAGAAAATAACCAGTGGATCAAGTTAATGAAGGCTAATCGAAATATTTATTCATTTTCTTCCACAAACTAATAGACACTGAACCATACTGGACGCCATGTTTTAAAACATAAAATACCTACCAAACTGAAGTGAATCATCAAAATAACTCCAACCTGGTGAGTTTACTGGCCGATACCACCCCTGCTGCCACCTTCAGGTTAGGAGGAGAAACTGCAACATGACACCAAAACGCACCCCCTACGCTCGAGTGCGAAAACAAACTCACCAGCGTCCGCTACGCCGTAGCCGGCTCCACGCAAGCATAAATCCACCTTTAGAAGAAATCTAACTCTCCAAGAACCATCTTTATGATTGGTGTTAAAATATAGAAACAGAGACCTATAAGCAGCCATGGTGCGTTTATTCCTCTGGATCATGGGAACATATCAGACTAGGCCAGGGGTCTGCAACCTGCGGCTCCAGAGTGGCTCTCTGGACCTTCCACAATGGCTCTTAATACACGGATAAAGAACTAACTAATATTTATTTAAAAACATTTATAATTACAAATTCAGCTTCTTTTTATTTATTTATTTTTAGCAATTTTTCTGTTTTTTTTGTTTGTTGTTGTTTTTTTCATGGAATAATTGCATCAAATTTCCACAACATAATGACACTGAAAGTAACAGTAATATATATTTTTTATCTATGTTTCTTGTCATTGAATTGGAAACTATGGGATTTTTTCTTTACATTATTTCCACAAATATCTTCACCCCGTAGAAGAAAGTCTGTCTAATCTCTTTTTCCAAATAAATTATTATTTTTTTTCTGTCTTTTAAAAACAAAAAAGAGTGGTGCCCTATATAGGGGTCACGCCATTTTGTAGGGGTGTTTGAATGTCCAGAGAGAAAAAAAGTAGCGTACTCAAAATTACCCACAATGCATCTTGAAAAGTAGTGAGCATCTATGGTCACTAGACGGGTCAATATAGACCACAATGCATTGCGGGCAGGAGCTCAACATGGCTCAACATTTTTTATTGAATAGATATGCAACAAAGTATAAAATACAACACAAGGAATAAAAATAAAAATATTTACAAAAGTTTGGATTGGATTTGGAATGACATCTTGACGCATTGTGGTTGCCATGGTGGCGACTGGTAGACACGTGGTCTGCGGCGAGGGGAAAACAGGCAGCTTTGTGTCCAAATTGCCAAGAAAATGAGTCACTATGTAGTGTGCTATATAGTATATAGCCCTATGTATTGAACGAGGGGTTAGGGAGTAGGGTGGACATTCGGACACAGCCAAGAAGAGAGTATTTAGGAGGCCGCCATAAAGCTCCCCGCTCTTTTTCTCGACGTGTCCCCCCATGTACGGAAACATTTTTGTGTGTGACACCCAAAGTCATACCCAAAGTTTTTAAACCACCATTTGGATACGATTTGGCGCCACCCCCCACACAAAATGAGCACAATTCATTGGCTGAGCGCTTCAGGAACGTCCTGCTCAGTGATTGCCTGTACCTGGAAACGTCGGCTCTGCACCGGAGAACACCTCCCACCACGCGGCTGCCAGTCATTTTCAATCAGAGGAGGTTTAACGCAACGTGGATGAAGAAGAAGAAGAAAAAGAGGTAAAGAACAATATTTGATACCTAGTTTTCTAGTTTTAGTTTAATTGCAAATTTCCTGCTTTTCATTCTCTTTTACCAAGCTGACAAACACGAATATTGACGGTAACGGGCTCTTTTCGTCCAATAGACTAATAAACTCTCGGAGCAAGCTACATGAGCTAGCTACCTGTAGAGACCGAATGAAAGCAGATATCGGAGGGAAAGGAAGAAGATGATGGATAAACTTAGGACTATAGGCAGGGGTTAAAGTAGTTTTAAATTCTTGCTGGTACTATTTCCAAAACTTTTGTCTTTTTGACTTCATGCATTTTAAAATAAATAACATTTTAATTGGAATATTATTAAACATGCAGAGTACAAGTCTCTAAGAACAGCTTATGAAGTCATGAGCAAAAACTTTTTTTTATTTAAAATGTGTGTAGATAACTGGTAAATATGGAAATTTTGTTGAAAGTGTTTTAGCCAACCACAAAAATGTGTGGAAAATCGTTGGTGTAATTTATTCAATGCGGCGTCTCTTGACCAGTTGTGGAAAACGTCCCAGTGCATTAAATCAAACGCACCGATCCCAATAGCAATCGTTGTGTTTGGGACATAGACGCACATGCGCGGTGAAATCTCCGGTCGGTACGCACTTTTGCTCTTTGCCTTTAAAATAAAAAAAATAAATAAAAAAAACAGCAAGAAACACAGCTGCTTTCTCTCCTACTGATTTTAATCGGAGCATTCAGCACGTAAAGACATAACGCGTGGTTCACGTTTCGAAGGCTTGGCGCAGGGGAGTCCACCGGGCTCTCGTCGAGGGGACGGGGGGGAGCGGAGGAAGAGAGGGTAATGCCCGGTGAGCTCCGTCCAGTATGAAATAAAGCGGCACAGACCGTTCAGAAACAATTCGTATTGAAACTGGTGGTTTTCAAAACTGTTGTCTGACCCAGAGTGCAGTCGTTACTGATTCTGGCCGTTTTAGGAGGCAGCCACTCTCCCATCTTCCCGGTACTGCGTACTGTTAATGTTTACTGTAGTCATTTATGTGAAACTATAACAAAACAAAAGCACCGGCACAACTTGCTAATATTTCATTTCAATGTGCTTTTAGTGTGTTCAAGATCATGGCACAAACCCTGCTTTCCCAAGATCAATCTTCACTGGTATGTTCATTGTCTTTTATGCTATTTTAACCGACTTTGAAATGTTTGCGTTGCATTGTGACATATTCAGTAACACATGCTTTTGGTTTAATATGAAGTTTTTTTTCTGCCTAGGATGTTGCACTGGATGAAGGTGTTTCTGACTCTGAAATTAGTGATGGTTCATCTGACCTGAAAGCTGTCATGTGTCCAGCTCTGATCAACATAGGGAAGATGATCTCATACCTGCTCAACCCTGTACTGATGATGAATCTACCTACACCACCAGTACAGGCAAAATCCAGATGCGTTCAGCAGAAACAGCCGAGTCTTCGGCTACTGAAACATCAACAGCTCTTTCTTCTTGCACCCTGAAAAATTATTGCTATGTTTGCAAAAAAACGCAATCTAAAATAGCTCGTCACCTTAAAAAACACGATAAAGAAGAGCCTGACATTGCAGAAGCTTTCTTGCTCCCAAAGAAGTCTAAAGAGAGAAAAAGGTTGCATGAGAAGTTGCGGAACATAATCAAGAGGTTATGAAAAGTAAAGCTGGAACGCTTAAATTAAGGAGGAGACGGGGACCATCAAAAATCTCTGTGGATACCAAAATGTATGTGCACTGTACCTTCTGTAAAGGTATGTTTGTCCGGAAAGAGCTGTGGCGCCACTCACGAAGATGTCCATCCAAGACAGTTTAAAAAACAGAAGCCAGTGTTACGAGCAAAGTCTTAGCTCTGGCCGATATGGCAGGGTCAACCTGCTTCCAGGCAATTTCCACTGGAGTGTGGAAGGTCCTTGGAAGGATGAGGCAAGATGAGATAGCATCTGTAGTACGGAATGACTTTCTCATACTGCAGCTGGCCCAGTCTCTCCATAACAAGCACGGGAGTGATCCAACAAAATTTGAGTATATCAGAACAAAGGTTCCAGAAATGGGCAGACTTTTATTGACCTTAAGACAGAAATATTCTATATTTAGCTTTGAAGATGCTGTAAAACCAAGCAATTTTTACAAAGTCATTGGAGCCGTTAAAACAGTTGCTGGATATGATGAAGAGAAGCACTCGTATTCCACACCAAGTCTTGCCCTGAAATTAGGATTCTCGCTCAAGAAGGTCGGTGATATTGTTCTCTGCGGGGCCATCGTAGCACAGGATGAAATTTCGATCAAAGCAGCTGAGCGATTCACACAACTCTGCACAAAAGAATGGGCAGGACAAGCCTCTCACACTGCACTGGCTACTTTGAGTAAGCCAAAGTTCAATAAACCATCCACCATACCGTTCACAGAGGATGTTCAACTTTTGCACAAGTACCTGGAAGAGAAATCGGCAGGCGCCATTAAAAACCTGAAAGAGCATCAGTCTCCTCAGGCGTACTCAGAACTTGCTAGGGTGACACTTGCTCAAATTATCCTCTTTAATAGACGGCGTGCAGGGGAAGTCTCAAAAATTACACTTGAGTCCTTCAAGAAAAGAGAGCAAACTGAGCTTCATAGTGACCTTGCCGCTAGCCTGTCACCATTTGAACAAAAGCTAGCCAGACACTTCAGCAGGGTAGAAATTGTTGGCAAAGGAGGGAGAAAAGTAGCTGTTTTATTAAACCCTGGGGTTGTTAATGCAGCAGTGCTTCTTGTAGAGAAGAGGGACACATGTAATGTGCACAAGGATAATCCCTTCCTATTTGGACGACCACAGTGCCCCTACACGAGCTACTACAGAGGACAGGACTGCATGAGAGTGTTTGCCAGATGTGTGGTGCGAAGAATCCTGAAAATCTGAGGTCTACACATCTTCGCAAGCACGTCGCAACACTGTCCCAAATCCTCAACCTCAAGAATAGTGAGCTGGATCAACTTGCCAACTTTTTGGGCCAAGATATGCGAGTCCACAGAGACTTTTATCGTCTGCCAGAGGCAACCAAAGAAGTGGCAAAAATCTCAGAGCTTTTACTTGCAATGGAGAAAGGATCTCGTGGAGAATTCCAGGGAAAGTCTGTTGACGAGATGAAGGTTGAAGGTATGTGGTGGTAACAAAATTATTACAAATAAAGCAAATTTGTTACATGGATAGTATAAATTCAACAACAAATTAGACTAATAGTTTTATGTAGTATTTTGGGATGTAAAACAGACCTAGAATATATAAAGAAAATATTCCGTAATGGTGGTAAATTATGCAAAAAAATGTCAGGAGTACCATCTTGTGAATCATCAGTCATGCTTTTCTTTGGATGAATTGGAACTAGAAGTGGATGAAGGTGAGCAGCATAATGAAGATGACGAAGAAGATGGAGACAGTCAAGCTAGGGCAGATGACAATCCCGTACGGGACAATGAAGGCGATGGAGAAGATGATGGTGGTAGAGACAATGACAAAGGTGGTGGAGATGCTAAAGATGGAGGCAGTGAGGAGTCAGGTTGTGCCCTTGGACTAAGGGGTAGGTGTGAATATGTTCCAGTATTTTCTTGTTTTCGTTACTTGGTGTTGCTTTAATATTACCACAAAGCCAGCAAGGTTCACAGTTGCCATGATAAATAGGCCTAACCATGATCTAAATGGTGCCATCAGGGTAAAGTCCATGGTTTGGTTCTACACTTTACGGTAGTTCTGCGATACAAGTATGCAATAGGGATGTTCGATATTAGCTTTTTTACTGATATATAGCGATATTGACCTACTCTTAATTTTTCGTTTGCGATATATGTGGGGTCCCTCTACAGAGAAAAAAAAAACGTGATAACTTTAGGTTTCTAACGGCACCACCATATATATTTCCAAATGGAAATAGCTTAACCTGTAAGATGTTATCAGTGTGTAATAACAGTTCATGCAGCATTTGGCTGTGCTCAGCGCGAGGTAGAAGGCTAGGCTAGGCTAGGCTAAGCTCCAACGCTGCTAGTTTTAGCTACAAAACGAGTACTCATGTCTGTAATGCAAACGTGACTGAAACAGTGTCTACAAGCGAGAGGAAAGACTAACTCGTGGTACGGAAGTTGTTTGGCTCAGTGTTGCCAACTTAGCGACTTTGTCCTGTTCGTTTTCACTCCCCTCTGGCGACCTTTTTTTTTTAAGCGACTAGCAACAGATCTTAACGTGCCTAGAGGTGTGTGTGTGTAAAATAATTTATTATTTTGGCTGGTAAAAAAATATGTTTGGTCGGCGGATTTTTTCATCTACCGGCCAACTTGGCCGGTGAGTCAGAAAGTTAATTTCGGACACTACATCTAATCATCATGTCGACTACCAAAGTAGTACTCCTATCATTTATCTTAAAACTGAAGATGCTGAAGGGCTTTTTTAAAAATGATAATTTTCTCTAGAAAATCAAGAAATGAAGATGCCGAAACAGCCGACCGGCACCTCTGGTAATATTTGGGAAAAACCATTAATTCTTCTTGCTATATCACAGGCAACGCAGTGTTCCAACGAGGGAGGGAGCAAAAATAGCACTGCGGTGGCAACGGGACTCTTATATATATATTATGTTCAGTATTGTTTGATAAATTTGCCTCTACAGATCCATATTAAAGTATTAGTGTATTTTTTTTCAATGGGTAAATCATTACTTGTCACTTTAGAGTAAGAATAATCTCTTAAATTTAAATGTTTCTGATAATAAATCAGCCTTCATAATTGTTAAAAAGGATCATCTAAAAGTTTTGTTTGTTTTAGGGAAAAGAAAAAGAATGGTATCAACCCAGAATGAGACCAACACTTACAAAGGTACGTTTTTTTTAGTCTTTTTTTATTTTTTTTTATGAATATTTCTTTTAACCACCTTGCTCTATAGTGAAGCTAACGCCAAAGCATGTTTACCAAACCCTGATTGGATGTTTGTTTTTTTGTGTGTGTGCGTCTAAAGCAGGGGTATTAAACTAAAATTTAAAGTCTGTACATACAATGAAAACGTTGAATTATTTGAACTTTATTCAAAACAAGACATACACGACTCGTCTCAAATTCCAGCGCAGTCGTCTTTATCCGTGCTTTGTTTGATCTAGCAGTAGTTTACCGCCGCGCTGGGAGCCTCACACACTGATTGGCTGGCTGCACTACGTGGGGTAGCTTACCTCACGTGCAATTGGTCCGTGTGTTTCCTGACCGCTACCGTAAAGACTGTAAAGTTGCGCCAGGTAAAATGAAAACACCCGATCAGATTTTATATTTTAACTCCAGGTCCGTATGGGGCAGGTTCTGGGTTCGGATCCGGACCGCAGTCCGCTTGTTAGCGACCTATGATCGAGAGCAATGTGTTTTCTAATATACTCCTCGAAAATATCCTATGTGATGTAAAAAGAGTTGTGTCTCTTCACATCTACACTTATTTCAGGATCAAGTTAAAGTTACAGCTCATACGCCAGCAGTATTTCTTTCTTTGTGTGTGCGTGTGAAATCCACTTCATACATGGTTTGGATTTTGTGCTGGCTATTCTAACAAAGGATTTTCTTACTTTTCCAGGACAGAAAAAACTGTGTGAGACTGAGAGTGTTATCACCAGCTCCAAAGGTGGGACTTCAGTTCCTATTGAACAGCAGGATTATCTTTGGCCTAAGAGGTGTGCAAGAGTCCCGGACAAAGGGCAGCCATTATAGTGTTGATCCTCCTGCTGCAATGTCTTCATAATCTGATTTAAAACTGATTGTAATTTAACAATCATTGTAGACCCTTTCATGGCCTACGTAATCGGTGACGTCACTACTGTATCTGGAGGCAAAAACCGAGGAAAGCACGTAAAAAACACTGTAGAACCGAGCTCTCAAGTGCGATTATGACTTAAACATGTCGTCTTGTCGTGTGTTTGGGTGCCAGAATAAGAGGAAAAACATTCCTGGTAGTAAATGTAAATTTTGTAGGAAGTGTTCTAGGAAAGTGATTATCAAGTCCAAATTAACAGAATTGTACATTATAACGGAAAATGTTGGATATATAAAGTTGCCTTTATCATCACATTAGCAAAATTAGCTAAATGCTAAACTTCAGAACGCAGCACACAAGGATCGGGACGTAAATGGATGTATTTTATTATTTGAACGTGGCTATTTATGACGTAGTTACATTATTACATTACAGTCATTTTAGCTGACGCTTTTATCCAAAGCGACTTACAATGGTACGCAGTAGCGTTAAGGGTCTTGCCAAAGGACCCAACTGGAAGGTGTTAATGTTCGTCCCCTGGGGAATTCGAACCCTGGTCTCCCACATGGGAGACTGATGCTCTACTATGCTTTGAGTTTCTTTTTGCTCTACACACATGGTATCTCGATTAGGTACATGTAGATATCTGGCTACTCTAATGTCGCTGGTCCCAAAAGATCCTAATGCCACTCCCGTAAGGTGTCTGGATCAGCCAGCCTGCTTCCATCTAATTTTCTAAAACAGTTGTCACAGCCCCGTAGAACGAGTGTCTACATATTCTTGACAGTTCAGAGACTGAACCACTTGCTTGAAAACCCTCCATTTACTAAAATGCCACCGATAATTGTTAGCTGCCACTTGATAACATAGCTTCTAGCCTCCGCTTTTGCCTCCAGACTAAGCTCCGCCCACCGAAAACGTCACAATGTTTGCAAACTTTTAAACGGTCTATATGTGACACTTGTGCAAAATCGATATATCAGTGGCTCAAAAGTTTTCAAGAAAATTTAAGCTAAACTATTGTCTTCATAATTTTAATATATAAAAAATGTTTTTGATTGACAGATAAAGTTCAGATGTGTGAAAAGGCCGTGGAGTAAGACTGAAAGTAGTGCTGTGATAAAACGCAAATAGAGCCCCAGCAAGTACATTGGAGTGTAAGCAATGCAAGATCGCTGAGCACCCGGCGTTGAAAGATAGAAGTCTTCAAAACATGTGTGATTTTGTCAGAAACGGGCCTTGCAGTGGAAAGAAAACATTTGGTTGTTTTCCTGTAAGCTGGCTAGAGTTGATTCAGATTTCTCTGATCAAGTTGTATCGGTATGCTGTTTTAGCACAATCAGAAATGGGTTTTTTTCTTTGTATTTATGTATATATACAATATTGTTTTGCAAATTCTTTTTGTAAATTTTCCCAACTGGTTTAAAAAGTGTATTTGAGTTATACTCATTAAAACCAGTGTTTCTGAGCTGATTCATGGTTTATTTATTGTAATTCCGAGACATGAGGGTACATAAAAGGAATGTAATTTAGTACTTAAAGTCCCATAAAAGCAGCAGACAATATAAAAGCAATAATTTGTAAAAGTAAAAAATGGTATTCCGCATAAAAACACAATATATTAAATAAATATTCAGTGTTTGTGGCACATTAGTCTAACGTTTTGCAGAGTTTGGTAGTCTGACAACTTCTGGTATGTGCTCCGGTTGTTTTGGCCCTGATGCAGTGCAACGTTCTCCCTGAGGGGAGGGGGTTGGACAGTCCATGGGCCAGGCGAAAGGGGTTTTTCAGAATGCTGGCAGCTCTGTTCAGATATCTGCTGATGGAAATGTTGGTGGCTGATAGGAGGCAGTTACTGGTAATCCTAATTTTACTTCCTGTTGAGAGCTTTTCCTTCTTTAGCAGAGCAGTTTTTATACCGCGCAGTGATGGAGGATGACCGAATGCTCTCCGCTGCGCATCTGTAGAAAACTGATGACTGAGGTACCTGGTCCAGCTTGCATCACTCTCCTTGTGCCCAAGTTGATCAGACATCAGGTACATTAATCTGCAGTGTCATTCATACTACTGGCATAACATCCCCAGCAACATGTTTAATAGAGACCTATCCCAGATAAAATATTTTCTAGTTTTACTTTTTGAGATGCAGGTAATTTACCTATCTCAAAACTCTTGTAAGGTAATTTTCAGGAATTGTTTGCCATATTAGATTAGTGTATGAAGTGATGTAGAGTTAGACCAGTGTGACCCTTAGAACAAAGGGGTTATGCCCTGGGTATATGAGTGTATGACCAATTATTCCATGGTCTTCATAAACAAGGGGTTTTCCAGATTTGTGTGTATGCATGGGTAATGTCCAGTCAAACCAGCGTGGTCCTCACAAACAATGGTTTTGTCTCGATTGTGTGTGTGTATGTGATATGTCCCAATAAACAAGGGAGGTCCTCATAAGTGACCATTGTAGAAGGTTACGCCTCCTCCGGCCCCGTCCAAATGTTAGATTTTCATTTCAAGTAGACAGGAATTTTTCTACACTTTTTTCAACCAGTTTTATCTTTCAGTCACCTCTCTAGGACAAAGGAAAAGGTGGGTCCCCATAAGACACCACTGGGCTGGTGTGGGTAAAACGACCTTGTAAACCACCCATACCTGTATGGGTGCACGTTCAAAGCGGTGTAAACTGTTGACTTCCAGTTGCTGGCTTGTGACATTGGACCATAAAACAAAACGCAGCTGTAACGTGAGGCTCCGAGCTGGGAAGAAAAAAAAGGTTGAAGTGGTTTCTCAGCCTTGAGATGCTGCAGGGAAGCAGCGACTCCAGAAATATATGTAACAGACGTCAGTGTGGCATCAAAACGAGACAGAAGGAAAAACTTGTGCAGGGATGTTGTGCAGCTTTGCTTTAATACCACATGAAAAAGATGTTTACCATACCCACGTTTTTAGTTTTTTTTCACACAACTTTGCTTTTATAATATGATTTTTTTTCTCACTTTAATAATGTTATATACAGTACTGGCTAATAATTTGGATTCAATGGGAACGTGACAGTATAAGTCTGTTGTGGAAAGTGTGATCAGCTGTGCAGCATCTGCAGAACCAGAGCCAGAGACCTAAAAAGACTGAACTAATCCAGAAGGTTTTGTGCTGGGGTTAACTCTGATTCTTTCATTTAATTTTCCATTTAATTTCAATCAGAGAGCTTAGATTGACGGTAACGTCCAATCAGGAGCAGCCAAAGATCAACCAGTGAGCACAAAGTTCTCTGTGTGTCTGAAAAGAAGAAAAATAATGCTCCTCTATGGCTGGAATAAAGCCAAGAAGACGTTTCTGA
>JBAMHW010000019.1:26410035-26421915 GCA_037177495.1 Rhadinocentrus ornatus | reverse complement strand
TCCTGCTGGAAGTAGCATCAGAAGATGCTACACTGTGGTCATAAAGGGATGGACATGGTCAGCAGCAATACTTAGGTTTAATTCTTATTTAACAGCTGACCTTGTTTATATGTTTCTGTTTTTATTTTTTATTCTACTGAATGTTTTACATATGTTGTGTGTGTGTGTGTCTTTGTGTATTTAAAATTGTGCTGGCTGATGTGCTTCATAAATAAAGTTGCCTTGCCTTGATTTTAGTGGGTGTAGTCATTAGGGTTGAGCATCGATTGGAATCGGGACTTACTTTCCGATTCTCCCGGAATCGTTCAAATTTTTAAATTTCGATTCCTATTTTAGATCCCTGGTCTGTCGACCGGAAGTCAAAGCCACCGACACCAACAAAGAAGAGTCCGCCGGAAGTTTTTGCCTTACCGCCCAGTGATTGGCTGCACTTGTGATTGACATGAATGACAGCCTATCATCACAGATCTGTTCAGGTCACATGGCTAGTCAAGCAGGGAGCGCTTGTCATGTGTCTCCAGGTGTCCTGGGATTAAAACGCCACATAAAACAGTCTGGACACGTTTCTTTTTTGGGCCCAAAGGTGAGGAAAACAAACGTACCCAACAACACTGGGTTCACTGAAATGTGAAATAGCTGTCCAACCGCAAATTTCATTTTATATATGAAGGAGTTTGCAGACTGACATTCATAAGGGCTATGCAAGGAAAATACATAACTTGAAATACTTTTGTGGCAAACTATATTTGATATTTTTTTAACACTGGACTCTTCTGTGTAAAAGTCATACAGTTGACCATAGACTAGATGATAATGTGACGTCATTACCACGAAACGGTAGGAAGCTGTTAGCTGTGTTGCTAGCCATAGTGTTTGGTTTGTTTGTTTTTTACCAACTGTGTTTTGGTGTTTAGGAGTACTGTAAAATAAATTATGTGTCTCGAATACAGAGAATCTAAGCTTTCTAACAAGGTATAGCAGGCCTATATTGACAAAAGTGTTATTGAAGAAGGTATAACTTGGAATATTTTTGTGGCAACTATTTCTGATATTTTCTAAGGGCGCTTGTGAGATGATAATATAATAATAGAAAAAGTGATAATAATAACATTATATGGATGTAGCAGCAACGGTATATGCTAATAATAATAATAATAATAGCAAAAGTAATAAAAAATAATAATAGTAATAGTAATGATTATAATACTACTACTACTACCAATAATAAAAATATATATACACATTACCACGAAACAAGTAGGAAGTCCCGTTAGCTGTGTGCTAACCATAGTGTTTCTTTTACTAACTGTGTTTTGGTGTTTAGGAGGACTGCAAAATAAATATTTTGGGTCTCGATTACAGAGAATCTAAGCTTTCTAACAAGGTATAGCATGCTTATATTGGCAAAAGTTGTTATAGGAGAAGTTTTAGAGTTTGTCGAACAAAATGTCGACCGGGTCGCTGGCGACAAGGTGGGAATGATGAGGTTAAAACAAGGCAAGTTTTTTGACCCTGACTCTTAGAAGAATCGGAATCGAGAATCGTTAGGAACCGGAATCGAGACACAGAACTGGAATCGTACAAGTTCAAACAATGCCCAACCCTAGTAGTCACGTGTAAAACTGGTACAGAAATTTTATAAAAGCTATCAAAATAGGGATAGTCCAACTTGCTTAAATAATCCACGAAAAATTGTTCCGAGTGGAAGTTCTGAAAGAGAAAGCATCCATTAACCATTTTCATTCATAGGAGCAGTTTGTTGGGTTTAACTCATAACTCTTTGTCCAGCTCTTCTTAAATTATCCTGAGAAATTCAGCCTCTGTTTGCTGATAGATGCTGTTAAAAAAGCCAGGAGGTTGGACTTGAGTTCGTTTTAGGTGTGTGTTTGTAATAAAGTTCAGTGTTTTAGTTCTGCAGCTCTGAATCAGTGTTCGTCTGCGGGATGCTGAAACAGGACTGGGCCTTTCTGAATTATTACTTAAAACAATTATTTATGTGACTGTGTGTTGAAAGAAGGTGAGTGGGAGGAGGCTGCGCTGAAGAACTTTAAATCAACACTCCCAGTTTATAAGTCATGATATGTTGGTTCTTCTGCTCCCTGGAAGAAACGTTGACTTTTATCAGATAACATATATATATAAGATAAGATAAACCTTATTGTCTGTCACAAGTGACTGAGATTTCTCATTGAAGGCTCCAGATAAAAACACCAACACAAAAAACAAACTTACTTTAAAACCAAGATCTTGTTTTTAAGCCGTAAATCTGAGCAACTCTTTTACTAAACCATAGGGGTTAAAACACATCATATAAAGCTGCAACTTCTTCTGTGGGAACCATAAAGATACAGAGACATTTGCTCGAAGTGACCTCCAATGATGAGGATGTGCTGCATCTGCTTTAGATGTTGTCCATTAAAGGCAAACGTCCTCAAAGCTGGACGGTGCCTGTCTGCTTTAGGAAAGTGCGTCTGAAACAATAAAATCTCTTTATCTGCACCAGCCGTGCATATATGAAGTTGTACCCACATTGACTCGAAGAGAAATGAGCTGAACAGCGTTAATGCTTCTGTGTTATTCTGTTCTCCTCTCAGGAGTTTCTAAGAAAAATGACATGTTCACACACATCTGTGTGAAACTGGTAGCTGTGGTTTAAATCTTGCTGCAGGGATAATTTTGCAAGTTTCTACAGATGACGGCTGCATGTTTGTGATATAGTCGAGTTTTAACTCGTGCTTAATACTGCGTAATTAAAAATTCCCCCAACTAAACCAGGTAAAAGTGATAACAAAATCCATTTCCTTATATTTAAGGACGATTTTAAAACCAAGATCTTGTTTTTAAGCCATAAATCTGAGTAGCTCTTTCACAAATGGTAAAACACATCATGTAAATCTGTATAATTATGGGAATGTTTGTTCTGTAGAAGCGGAGGTTTCTGTACAACAAGATCAGCAGGGCTATTAGCTAATTAGCTCAAATTAGCTCTCCTAACACACGTGTACACAATACATTATTAGCAGCTTGTTGAGTAGCGGACCACCTGTTCTGTCCAGCGACAGTTGGGTCCCCAGCAGCCGGCCCCTGGCAGTCGGCCTCCGGCTCTCAGATTGGCAGGGATTTCTGTCAGTATCTCTGCAAACAGGATGAAAGTCTGAGCCGAAGCGGCCTGCTGGACTCCGTGTTGACATAATGTCATCAGTCAGTCTGGATGACGAGCTCTTATCCCAAGTGATAAGAAGCTCTCCAATGCTGCGTGCAGCAGCGGGATAATCTGATCTGGTTTGTTCAGTAAACAAAACTAAAACCTGAAGCTTGAAAAATAGAAAATAAAATAGAAAAGATGCATCAAATACAAGCAGGACAACTTTATAATCAGAAATTAACCTTTTTATTGTGTCTTTACAAGCTGCAAGCTGTACTTTGGGATGTTTACATGATGTACTTTATATATTTATATTTCTCTTGTCATTTAACTTTTTTTTAGGAAATGTTTGATAAAGTGCAGACGAATAATGTTCAGCATGTGGGAACCTTTGAGCCATCGGGCCGCCCCGGGAGGACTCTTTCATACAAACTGAGTTGCTGAAACTGATTTTCAGCTGCAGCTGAGGCTGATTTTAGAGCCTGAACAGGCAGCCAGCTTTTACAGGAATCACAGACTAAATAAACATCAGTGAAGTTCCTTGCAAAGACGGATTCTCAGAAATTTATATTTATTTATTTATTTTATTTAACCTCTGTTTAACCAGGCAGATGCTTGAGATCAAATTATCTCTTTTATGAGCCCAGCCAACATGGCAGCAGTAACACAAACGAGAGGGGAGTAACACAGGACAATATTATACAATATCAATATTAAAGCATTTTAAAACCATATTAAAACAAGGGCAATGCACAAAGCACCTGCACCATCCCGTATCTCCCATCAAACTTAGGTAGGCTGACGAGGTCTGAAGCTTGATCTTTTTTTGAATTCAGTTCCGTGAAAAGAGAGTAGAGCACATGAACGCCCTCTACTTTTATGTACAGTCTATGCCCTCTACCCAGAGAAATCCTGACTCCTGATTCCGGACTCAAAGAGTGTTGGATGGGTGTTACGTCCTCCAGGGGTACAAAGACGGAACATAAAGTGAGTCAGACACTAGATAAAAGAAAATATCAATTTGCCAAACTTTTAAAAACAAAAAGTTTCACAAAACAAATAAAAATATCCAATTCTAAATAGAAATAAATGGGTTATTTACTAGCACTCAGTCAAAACAAAAACCCATAAACCAAACTGAAAGTGTCCCATAAAAAGGGGTTAACAATTACTATTACTCAAAACCAAACCAAAGATGTCCCCGAAGGGTTAATTATTAATATTACAATTACAACTACCCAAAACAGAAACAAAAATGTCCCAACAAAATGGACTACACGCACACAGGCAGTAGATAAATAATCCAAAACAAAAATGTTACTTTTAACCAAAACAAAAGGTCACCTCAGCTCAAGGAGGGACGGTTATTCAACTCAGAACACAAGTGGTTTACTCCTTAACACAGTGATTCCCAACCCTGGTCCTCAAGGACCACTATCCTGCAGGTCTTAGATGTCTCCCTGCTGCAACACACCTGATTCAAATTAAATGGTTCTTTGACAAGCTCTGCACAAGTCTGCTGGTCCTTGAGGACCAGGGTTGGGAATCACTGCCTTAACAAATACTGTAGCAAATGACCCACACAGGCAAAACTCTGTAACACCAATCAGTCCCAGGCTGGCAAACTGTGTCCCACTGTCCACAGTCGCCCTGAGTGATGATGCCGATGCTATCTTGTAGGAGCACCTCACCTGGGATTGCTCCACCAATCCGGAACTGGGGGCCAGTGTAGACCAATCCAAACATAGGGAGGGCGGGTCCTTGTTGAGATCCACTGTCCATCATTATGCCCAGCTGCAGACTCTCAGCAATCAGGCTTGAAGGCTGACGCCCATAACAATGGGTTGTGTTTGAGCATAAGGTAAAGGCAAAGGTATGGAGGGAGTAGACCAGTAGTAGCGCTATAGATAAGAGTATAGCAGTAAAAAGCCTACGAGCTGACAAGGACAGCCAACCTTAGTGTACAGCCTACAATGATGTGTGAGGGATTCATACCCAGTAATTAAACTTAAAGCAGCATGGTGCACAGTACCCAGCATATGTATGAGGTTGCAGAAGCAGTCATGTAAACTACGTCTCCATAGTCCAACTATGGCAAAAAAGACAAAAAACCGGATTTATGTCTGACGTAGAACCCAGTCTTACTTTTAGTTTTTGACCAGATAGTCTATGTGAAGTTAAAAAGTCAAATTATCATCTAGATATCATCTTCTTCATTCAGAAATGAACAAAGCAATCTGCAGTGTTTCATTTTAAAGTACTTTCACAGAAGTGCTTCTATTTTATACTAGATGTTACTTCCTTCTCACCACATGAGCGTATATAGATGCTGTACTCCAACTCCACTGCTTCAAGGTTTATGTTCTAAATAAAAAGGTTAATTTTGTGTATTAAACTAGCCAAAATCATAATGATAGTTATACCATGATTCCCCTTTCCTGCAGGTTTGACCTCAAATCTAGGGCTGTGCGATTAATCGAATTTTAATCACAATTACGATCTGGGTTTTCAACGATCATAAAAATGAAATGGTCCGATTATTTTGCTCCTTCGTTTACTCTTGCGCTGCGCTCTGCTGCAGACTCCTCCCTCTGCTGCAGACTCCTCCCACAGTCCCAGCCACTTTGGTTTAATTCAACTCGAGATGCAAGCGCCTCTCAAGTTATGGGCTGGACACACGGGAGGCGGCTTCGCTCCTTCTCCATTAATTTTCTATGGAACTTGCCCGATGAGGCAGATGTCACTGCCCTCCCCCAGCCAAGCGGCATTTGTGCATGTGAAACGTTGCGCTCGTTCACGTAGACGTGCACACGGGAGCTTACGACGCGACGAAGGAAATAAAAAAATTGACAATATTTGTGAGTCGTGACTAAATAATCCACCAGCTCCCAGAGAGAGAGAGATAAGAAACGTAATAAACAAACACAACTTGTTTTCTCTCCAAAGACCAGCGCTCAGTTAACACAGTGAACAACCCGGATTTAAGAAACTCATCAACACTTTGGACAAACGGCATCACTGCCATCTCGTCACTATTTTAATCGTGTCTCTCCCTGCCCCGTATAATGAGTGTGGTGAGGGTGTTGTGAAGGACGCGGCTACAGTCCAATGTTTCGCCACCGCTATGGACCTGTGGTCAAGCCGCACCATAGAGCCGAATATGACGCGGATTTCAACATAAAAAATTAAATGTCTCCAGTCTCATTTATTCCAAACAATAGCTACTGGGACCTGGAGGAAAAAAACTAGTTTGTATTACCACAGACAACGCTTAAAATGTATTTTATCTCTGGGAGGAGGAGCCCTGGGATTAGAACAAGGCCTTCGCTTCAAATCACCAACTAGGTCTCCTTGGAGTTGGTGCATCTTCAGGAGGGTGGACCATGTAGCTTGTTTAGGTTGGGCTCTGTGGACAAAAAGGTAATCACAAGATTTGGCTCCAAAGTGGCCCCAGTATTGATGATTTGGGTGCTCATCTTGAATCACTCATGGGCCCATTTTTATTTCCTCCTCCTTGTTGTAGTGGTCACTAATCTGAAGAACTACCTTAGATGATTGGTCTCCTCGTGTTCCAACATCTGGGCTAGCAGAACATCCCATGAACACACCACAAAAACGACATCCAACCGCCAGCCAACATGTTGGATCAACACAAGAAGACGTTACTCATCAGTGCAAAGGGCACAAAAAACATAAACAAAGCAGTTTCCCTTAACATGGCCAGCTTGTTGTGGAAAGTGCGGTGTCCCTGCGATGGACCGGCGACCTGTCCAGGTGTACCTGCCTCTCCCCTGGTAAATGCTGGGATCGGCTCCAGCTGCCCCGCAACTCTGAATTGGAATAAGCGGTATAGAAAATGAATGAATGAACAATATTAGAAATGAGAAGAGATTTTAAAGCAACGCTACAGCAACAAGACTGTCTCTTCTCTGAGATCTTTCCAGCCAGTAAAATTCAGTCCACCATTGGCTCCTGTCTCATCTCCAACTCTCTCCCTCTCTCTCTGCCTTTTCCTTTCTTCCTCTGATAATGTCCTCGGGTTTCTTTGCTGAATCAGCTACATCTAAAACAGTCTGTTGATATGAATTTACTGAAGCTGTCATGTGATGCTCCAGGCTGAAGCTGATTCTAACCAAAGGTAACCAGGATCTGGCTGAGACTCCAGTTGGTTAAGTCTATTGATGGGCCACCGTTACTAACTCCTATCATATCTGGGCCACCCCATTAAAAATGTCCTGGAAACACCACTGTTTTTTACCTCTTTAAACTTGTTGGAACAACAGTTCAAAACAGTTGCTTGTATTATTTAATGGCTCTGCATGTAGAGCCGTTCACGGATGTATATGTGTGTGTGTGTGTGTGAATAATCTTGTTGCATAACAGCAGTCAGCCCCCGCTGCAGCTCACCTGTAGCACACAGCTGATTATTCTGAAGTGTTAAATCATTCTTCATTACGAGCTCTAATGTGTAAGAAGCTGTTGGAAAGCCCACAGAAGCCGAATCATTGTAGTCTGATACGTTTATGCCGTTTTGGTTTGTCTAATTCCAGGCTTTTAGTAGATCATGTTTACATCATTTCTGACCTGTTTAGGAAAATGCTACTTTTTTTCTCCCTAAGAGAAACATTTCCTTTTTATTTCACACTGTTTTTATATGATGTGTGTGTGACTAAGAGTCTAACTTCCTGAGATGGATGTGGAGAGTGTGTGCAGCCAGCTGCAGCATGTAGGTTGGCTGCGCCCTGCAGCAAAGACACTTGAGGATCCCAAAGTGCTGAGGCTTGGATTCAAAGTCTAAAACAGGACAGTGTGTCTGAGGACGGCGGAAGACAGATTACCTGCAGAACATGCCGGCCTCTTCCTGTCTGTGAGTCAGGAATGCCATCCCGGACCTGGAACTGGACTCTAAGTTCCTATTATGTCACTTGTAAAACACTGATTATAGTTCCATCATCCCAGAAAAGAGACACGGGATTCAGAGACTCACCTGTTGCCTCCACTGCCATGTTTCTTACATACCCTTCGGGGTACTTGAAGAGAGGGTACATGAGAAAATAAAAGGAGGAGCATAACCTAATCTTTCTTTTATAGCTTTCTTTCCTAATAATTCTGACTTCAGTTTGTATTATGAGGTGACTTATAGTTATATAGAAGTATAGAAGTTAAAAATAAAATAAGTAAAAAAAAAACAAGGCTGTAATAAAATATAAAATATATTTAATATATGCAGTTGAATAAATTAAATTTAAAAAAATATTATTAAGAGATATATATATACAAACTTTAAATACAAATATGAATTTTAAATAAATAATATGTTATAAAATTATGAGTACATATTATATTTGAGTTTGTTTTTAGGTATAAAATATACAAAGTAAATAAAAAAAACATTTAAATGGTGTAAATGTATAACTGAGGTCAAATATTGCTTAAACTGCACTTATTTTGCTCCAGAATTATCTGGTTCATAATGTTTTTTTAAAACAATAGTTTAATAAATGTAAACATCTTCATTATTATAATAGACTTAAAGCGGCAGTGTGTAAGAATTACTCCCATCTAGCGGTGCGCTAATGTACACTCTTGTACACAACTCGGATTTTCTCCCGGTTATTAGTTCTTTTTCTTTTCTTGGCTATTTTTTCCTCCGTCTCGTGGGTAAAGAGTATAGATGGTCCATTTCAATGTAAGCTGGAAGCTGAATCATCCACGCAGCATGGCGAGACAACATGGCAGCCTCCGGTTGGGTGCGCCGCCACTTATGTATTTAAAAACATCTAATTCTAAGCTACGAGAACGTTTTCATTTGGATGGACTGTGATTAGACTTTGGTAAAATCCGTATTAATGAAAGCAATTCTGGATTTGTGCTATCAAAAAAACAAAAAAGCTACACACTGTACCTTTAAATGTCTTTGCAGTTAAACAAAGAGAGAAATTAAAGTTTCTATTGTTCACATTTTATTATTCTGTTATATCTCTGGTCTGGAGCCCCTGAACTAAAATGTAAATTGATACCTCTACGTTGGGGAGGTACTGGGATGAAAAATTATTTTACGATGTTGGAATAAAGCTTGAGAACCACTGCTCTATACGCTGCATGTTTTATCACACCTCAAAATACAAATTACATCAAGAAAAACAGCGGCCTCCGCTGCTATTTGCCCGTTTTTGTCACTGGTTTGGTTTCCACTGGGTGCGCCACAGAGCACATCACAAGCGTCCCAGAAGTGCATTGTCACGGCGTACAGAGTATGCACCCAGAATGCGTCACTTGTGTAGTTCAGATAGGGGCAGACAGGAAATCAGACACGGGAGCAGTGTATTTTTCAAAATAAAAGCACCCGTGCAGATGTATGCTGCTGAACCATTAAAACAATACGTGTTTAACCGGTCAGGGGGATTTTCATCACGGACGACAGGACCCTTATCCTGGAAGATTCTCCTCTTCTTCTGCAGCACACCTGACACGCTCCCGGTGTAGATTGCTGCGCCACGAAGGTCGGAACAAAACCGTGGTGCAGCCGTGACGTGCACACCTGCACCCGGTAAAAATCGGGTTAGTGTTTGGAGATGTTGTGTGTGACTGTATATATACTTGACCTATTTAATCATAATCATGGAAATTCTCTACTAAAGCACACATAAACTCTAAAATATCCAGAAATATACCTAAAAGAAAATCTAAAAGTTAAGGATTTTTTAAAAACAGTATTAAACACAAAACACCAAAGTCTCGCCTGAAACATTTATATGAAATGAGAGAACACATCCCAGCAGCCACAGGTTTATTAATTATTTAGTTGCTTTGTCAAATCCGGTTTTCGTCAAAGCAGCTGCTGCGGATTCAATTTCAACAAGGAAAATAGTGGGAACTTTGAATGTGATTTAATCAGTTGTTTCCTGGGACCGAATTCTGCTTTGCTGTACTCCTTTAAATGCTTGGAAACACATGTTGATTCATTGTAATATTTATGCATTCAACTTTGCTTTTATACTCCACAGATTGAGCAAATGTCTGGTTTATTTGCAGTAAGAATTAAGAAGTGAATTAGGGTGATGCAGGAAAAACCTTTATCTGATAGTGGCAGCAGAAACGAGGATGAGGAAGAGATTGTGACAGGTGCCTGAGAGTCTGCAGGGCTGCACTTAAAGCAGAATGTGTGTGTGTTGACTTGAGCAGCAGTGGAGTAGGTGGATAAGTGTGGAAGAAAATCTATGTGTGAGTGTGCTGATAACAAGTCATGTTCTCATGCTGTTCAGGTCCATCTGCCAAAGGAAGAAACGCAACACACATACAGTCAGCGTCGCTTGTTCTTATAAGATTCATGCGTTTCATATGCTGCGTTCAACATGTTTGCTTCATATGAACGCTGCAAAGAACCAATCAGCTCATAAGATGATTGGTTGTAATGTTGATGTAATTCAACCACAGATTAGTTTGCAAAAACATGTGAGATTAGAAATCCACATCAACAATTAGATAAATGAGGTTTAAAGTCCAGATTTACTAAACTGGAGAAAATTAGTATTTAGCCTCAGATAATGAAAACTAGGGCTGTTAATTGAGTAAAATTGTTAGTCAGATTAATCAACATTTGCGACAATGCCTGAAGCATTTAAAGTAGTACAGCAAAGCAGAATTTAAATCACATTCAAAGTTCCCACTATTTTCCTTGTTGAAATTGAATCCGCAGCAGCTGCTTTGACGAAAACCGGATTTGACAGAGCAACTAAATAATGAATAAACCTGTGGCTGCCGGGATGTGTTCTCTCATTTCCTATAAATGTTTCAGGTGAGACTTTAGTATTTTGTGTTTAATGTTGTTTTTTAAAAATCTTTAACTTTTAGATTTTCTTTTAGGTATATTTCTGGATATTTTAGAGTTTAAGTTTATGTGTTGCGACTATGCCTGAATTTTGTCCATCTTTGGAGCAATAACCCGACCACCCCACCCTTATTTATATACAGAGCGAGGGAACCATGTGTGTGTGTGTGTGTGTGTGTGTGTGTGTGTGTGTGTGTGTGTGTGTATGTATATAACTTTATAACTTTACATATGAATAACATCCCAGACATTAGGGAGATAAGAAACAAATTTACTGTTAAACCATATATCCCTATATGTTCAGTAAACCCTGATCTCTGGTCTGCACTTCTTCTTCTTCTTTATATTTTGTAGCAGTTGCCAAAAATGAATTGGTTCATTACTGCCACCAAGTGTTCTGGAGTGTGGACCAGACTGTTGTCAAAGCAGAAGTTGTCTGCTACATTTTCCCCATCCTGTGCACCCCCCTGGTGCAGGTGTAGTTTTTTTTTTTGGTATTTTGTTAGCAAAAATCAAGAATTGCTTTCATAAATACGTATTTTACCAAAGTCTAATCACACCCCTTCCAAATGAAGTCGTTCTCGTAGCTTAGAATGAGATTTTTATAAACACATAGGTGGCAGCGCATCTAATTGGAGGCTGCCATGTTTTAATACAGTAGCCGAAAGGGGACAAACTTGTTAGCCTTGTGCCTTTTACCTGCAAGTCCCCGCTGCTTCGGGGGGACGGGGAGGGCGCGGGGGTGCTGTAAACAAGCCAAGACGACTATGGATGATTCAGCTTGTCAACTTACATTGAAATAGAGAACCATCTATAAGAAAAAGAAATAATAACCGGGAGAAAATCAGAGTGTACATGGGTGGAGCATTTACCAGATGGAGGCAGCTGATGAGGAGAGGGACTT
>JBAMHW010000019.1:26369692-26380460 GCA_037177495.1 Rhadinocentrus ornatus | reverse complement strand
GTTCCTCTTCCTCTGCATGCTGACACAGTCACTGAGTCGTCCAGTGGGTTTATACACTAAGAGATCATTTTTCTTTTGATTTCTCTGAGTTTGGTGTTGTGATAAGTTTGTGATATGTCTTTTTGATTTGATCATTACTTAAAAACTCTTAATCTCTGGCAGCTCTGTTTTTCTGTAAAAGCTGTAGGAACTTTTCTGGTGTGTTTATGTACAAATGTAGAAGTTTGTTAGTGTGGATTGAAGGGTCGTTGCCTTCTTTCTGTGGTGTTTTTGTCTCTTCTTTCTTCTTCTTTCTGCTTTCCCTTTAGCTTCTTTTTTGCTGTCTTCTTTCCTTTTCTGTCCCCTCCCTCGGTCGGGTCCAGCAAGATTACATAGATTCCATGATCAAAGTAAATAAATAACAGTAAATAAATAAATAAAAAAATCAGATTATCAAGAGGAGTCTTATACTTATAAGCCTTCCCTTGGCAAAGCAAATTTGTTCGACACAATACAGCAACCAGACTTTCATTCTGCTGCTATGATGCTGGAAAAGACAGGTTAAAATAAAAAACAGCATAAACATTTTAAAAGATTTGTCTTTTTGAGGTTTTATTAGCAGTTTATCTGATCTGTGTGTATGCTGATACCATTAAAAAGTCCCATTCCTCTTCTCTTTAATCTAACATTGCAACACTTTGTACTCTTTATGGTCGACATTTACCTTCCACCTGCCCAGAAACCACAGAGCTGTAGTGACACAACCGTTCTTTTACAACCCTCCTCTGGTGATTACCTGGAACTCACAAAACCGCAGAACATTGCTACAGGGCTTTTCCAAGTTTTGGGTTTTGCTGCTTTTATAAATGGAGAATTGCCAAATACTAATTTCAGTTCCTCTAAGTTTCCCTTCACTCTGACCTAAAGATTAACCCTCTTCATGTCACATTTTTATGGGTCAATTGGTTTAAAATCCATTTTGTACCCATAACTGCAGCCTTATTTTGTCTTTAAAAGCTGTAATTTCCTTTTATTCAAGCCAAATACACTGAAATTCCTCTGCTGTCTTTGTAAATGTGACAGTATCCCAGCTGTGTCATGTTTCTGTAGTAGTTAAAATAGTTATAAAATAGCTTTCTTTTTTAAATAGGAAAACAGTCATTTTACATGCATACATAGGATGGAGTTTAGTTGGAGCTTTGTGGTGAATATTGGTACTGTAGCACCCTCTAGTGGATGAGGGTGATTCTGCATATTTCTTTCTGCAAAGCCTGTTGAAGATCTGCTGGTTACATTTAAGGTGCAGTGTGTAATGAAATCAGGGGTTTATGACAGAAAAATACAATATATCATCAAAAATCATGTTTCTATTGGCATCTAATCACTTTACTGAGATAACTGTTATGTTTTATTTTCTTACAATGCACCATTTATATCTACCTTGCAGTGCATGGCAGCTGCCATATTTGTGCTGCCATTTTTACTATGGTGTCTCGCAGATGAAAACATGTTCCTGTCTGGAAGAATTTTGGCCACTATCCATTCACAACTGTGCTTATTTGTAATCATTACTATGCCCATTTTTACCACTAGATGTCAGTAATTCCTACACACAGCTGATTAAGGAGGCATGAATCTGTTTATGAGACTGAGCATGTGTGTGGACATCTTGAAACAGATGCCTCCAAATGTAGCTGGAAAAGTTTATATACACAATGCTGTGCAAAGGTCTTGAAATCCACCTTCATGTTTTTCTTTTTCTTGTCTCTGCTCCAGATTCACGCTCACTACGAGCTGAAGAAGGCGTCTCACCACAGAAGGAATTTGGCCATCACAGGGGGCGTGGCCCTGTCAATCGTCACCGCCCCCGTCATCGCAGCTGTCAGCGTGGGTAAGGAAGATGATATGTGATGACCCTCTTTTTCTCCTGGTCTGTCCTCCATGGAACAACATAAATGAGTTTCCGTTAAAAGTGGCCAGTGTTGAAAATCTGTTTTGGTTATGTTTCTGTGTTCCAGGCATCGGTGTTCCCATCATGTTGGCCTACGTGTACGGCGTTGTGCCCATCTCTCTGTGCAGAGGAGGTGGCTGTGGTGTGAGCAGAGGGAAGGGGCGTGGCGTGAGAATCGACTTTGATGAGGACGATGGACCAATCACAGGTGAGGAAAATAAGCTGCTAGCATTTTTTGTTAAGTGATGGGACAGGGTGCAGCTGACTGAACAAAAGCATTCGGTGGTTTCAGAACATTTTCTTTCTGACTCTGCAGTTGCAGATGCGTGGCGAGCCCTCAAGTCTCCGAGCCTTGGAGAGAGCAGCCTGGACGGGGCGGTCAGTGGTCTGAGCACCACTTCCCCCAGCGAGGGACTCTCTGTGGCCCCTGGGACTCTGGGTGACACTCCCCACTTTAACACCCTGGCTAGTGGCGCTCTTGGGACTCGCACCAGCAAATACAGCAGGTGAAGAGTCAAGATGACAATTTTTTTTATATTAAATCTAACTGTGAACATTTAAATCTGTGGAGATCTTGTTTTTTTCATCCCAGTTTTCACCTGACTTGATAACAGCATTTTTTTGTGGCTCCAGGCTTGATGTTCAACCAGGGGAGCTCACTAAAGAATCAGCCCAGAGAGAAACAGGCAGCCTGGGGGCAGGAAGTGACTGCGCCAGCACTCGAGGAATGGCTGGATCCATCATCTCTTCCTACACCTTACCTGACAGGTGAAAGAGGGTTCTTCTTTTCCCTCTCTTCTCTTTTCTCAGACCTGTTTGGATTTACTGTAATTGACATTTAGTTTGATCTAATCAGATGAACGGTGTTCCACAGGGTTATGGACTTGGACCACCTCTATTCTCGCCATACGTGCTATTTTGGGGGCAATATCATCTGAAAACGTTATGCTGATGACACATAGCTTTATTTATCAGTTAAACCCGATTAAACTAATCGAATGACCTTTAATTTTTTTTCTTCTGAACTGCTCTGAAACCTCAGACAATTGTTTTTGGCTCCAAAATCCGAGTCATTATCTACTTAAATAGTTACTGTTGTAACTATATAATATGGCATTGTGTTAGTTTCTCTTTTACTGTAAGGGACCAGGATTTATCATTAAGCTGTCACATTAAACAGCCCTCTGGCGCTGCCTTTTTTTTTTTTTCGTCAAGAAAATCAGAGGCACCTTGTTAAAAAAGTGAAGCTGAAGAACTGGTTCATGCCTTTGATGTTATAATGGACTGCTGCAATGCCGTCTTAACTGGGTGTCCTGTTAATTCCCTGAATGTCCTTCAGTTGATTCAGGACAATGCTGCCAAAGAACCGACTGGTATTTACAAGAGAGATCACATTTCTCTACTGTGGCTCTCTGCAGGATTTAGAACAGGTTACAAAATCCTTCTTATCACATACAAAGCCTCTAATGGCCAAGCTCCAAACCATCTCAAAGACCTTATTGTTCCCTGTCACCACACAAGAGCACTTTGCTCTGAGTATCCTAGTCTACTTGTTTTTCTCAGAATTTCTTGAACTAGAATGGGGGAGTCTTTGGTTTTCAGGCTTTTTAGCTTTGAAACAAGGGTTCAGAACCCAAACATCTTCTCTGTTTTTAACCTTTTAAAACCTGAGGCCTCCTAGCTGGGAGGGCTTTGAGAAAAGAATGTGCCAAAATATCCATCTTAGAGACCTCACCTGATCCGTCAGGACTAAAACCTCTTAATTTTGTTCTGCTTCGTTTTGCCAGAGCTGCCCTTTGTAGAGAAAATGTGCGTGTATTGTACTATAGTTTAATAGAAATTTATGGCTACAGCTGCAATATTCCAAACGCATATTCACCTTCAACCTGCAAGTGTTTGGTTTCTTTTCTTCAGGCAAGCCTGAAACCTTTCTCATTTCTGTTCATCTGTATTTATCCTTCACCAGATACTTAGACATCTTAACAAATCTCAAATCTTTTCTATGACTCGTGAAGTATTTGGTTGCAGAGGTATGCAGAGTTTTTAAGCAGAAGCCTGAAAAATAGACAGGGCTTAAAGGGTTAAAACAAATATTAACCTGGCCTCCTTAAAAGATCTTATGATCCTTCTTATTGTAATACCCCTTTTAAATTTGTTTTAAGATAGTTTTAACCCTTTCGCCTTGGTGTGTTTGTCCTAATTTTGTTTTTGCTCTATAAAGCACTTTTGTGTTCGAAAGATGTTGCATAAATAAAGTTACGATGATTCACTGATATATTGTTCTCAACATGAGGAGTAAATTACACTTAAACACAACAGAACATCTATGAAGGGCTTCAAAACCACACAACAAGCTGCTTTGTGTATCCAAAGGATTGGCACAGGAAATGCAAAGTTTAGAGACGAGAGCTTAAATTTAAAGATTGTGGTATCTTTGTGTCTCCACAGGGAGTGCACCAACCTGGAGATCCAGGTGGACATCGAGACCAAACCCAGCCATCTCTGCCTGACCAGCGAAGAGGACCTAGCCCCGCACCCGGGCTCCGCTGCCATGGCAACTGCTTCAGGAGGGGAGGAGCCTCAGGATTGCAGCTCTAGAAGGGGCGGGGCTCTGTCGGGCTCGGCTCTGGGGCTGTCGCCGGGGACATCGATCAGGGAGGGGCTCAGAGACGTCACCTTGGCTCAACCGGAGAGCATCCGCAGCGACCTGGAAATGTCGGACACTCAGTCGGACGACATCGCAGAGCTGACGTCGGACGACTGCGACTCGCCTCACCCGAAGAGCTGTCACCCAGCTGCAGGTCAGCCCCCATGCTGCCGATCCCTGAACCCCTCCACCGATGGCCTTCATTGTCCCGCTGACGTCATCCTCTACGTCTGAGAGAGCCGTCGCTCTCAGGATTGCACAAAAACTCGGAAAACCCCGAACATTTACATTCAGCCCCTCTCTTACTTCGAAGCTTTCTCTCTCGTCATCTTTCCTCTGCTGCTTTTTCGTGACTCACAGACGTCGTCTGAAACACAGACGGCGTTGGTTTACTCCTGTCTGTCTTCATCTACCTGCCCGTCTCCTCTCTGAGTAAATGGTCAGGGCTCTACCTCTGAGATTTGTAAGATGATGACTTATGTTTACTCCTTGGTTCAAAATGCCTTGGCTACTTAAGCAAAAAATGGAAATAAAACAAAACAAAAAGAAAATCTACAAATTAAAAAAAAATATATTGTTAATCGAAATGATAAATAAGGTGAAATGTCACTAAGCACAGCAGAGAGGGACAGGTCGTCGTGGAAACAGATGTTTGCTGAGATGAGGAGGATGTTTGTAACGTGAATGAGTGAGGACTTTTAACTGTTATGGCTTTACTTTCCTTTGTTTCCTCTATTTATATTCAGAAAACCATAAATTAATCTTTTTTTTCTCAGAGTGCATGAGTCTGCACGAGCTGCTTGTTGTGTGCGTGGTTTGAGAAAGCAGCGAGTTTCTGCTACACCGGTGAACGTTTACTACATCGGAATCTTGCTTTCCCTGCACAGAGGAGGAGGAGGAAGATGAACAGGACGTCCTGGTGACGACCTGAAGCAGCTCTGGTGAAATTCAGAGAAAAGTTCTTTCTGCTGTGTATACATGAGTTATCTCGGCTCACAAGCATTTACCAGTCCACAAAGTAAAAAGATATTTTTTAAAGTTTAAATTTATTAGAAATCATTTTATCTTTTAAAGTACAAAAGCCAACAAGTCGCGCTGCTTTTTGTCTTTATTTCTAACTAAATGTTTTTAATTTCTTTGTATGTGGTTGAAGAAACTCAAACACACTTGTTACTGTTAGAGACTTTTCTGAGCAACAGAAAAACTAAAACAAAAGTAAAATATTACCAGAAAAGGCAGATAATTATCACTTTTTGTTTACATGAAAAAAACAAAATAATAATTTATAATATTATCAATAATATAATAAATAATATTCAGTTTTCCTCAGTAGTTTAAGTATCCACAGAGAAACCATGAGATATGGATAAAAAATGTTTGGAAAAATACTTAAACACCTGCTATAAATAATGTGTCCACTTGTTCAACTAATAACTCATCGGATTGATCTGTGGATTTTTTTATTTTTAAATTCATAGGAAAAGATTATATGGATTAAAATTGCAATGTTTTCAGTAGAAATAGAAAAAATAAGGAGAGAAGCAAGTTTTCCTTTTACTAAACCAATTTTTACCATCTCATGTGATAACAGCAGTTCTGGATCTGGACGTTTGGACTGTTTGCTTTAAATTTGGCTGCTGCAGGAGCTCATGTTGTTTCTGGTGTGTCATGTGACCAGCTTCGACAGCCGGCTGCCTTATCGACACTCGCTGACCCGGGTTTTGGTGGTTTTTGGTTCCTGATGTGTTAACGGTGTGACCCACTTCAAAGTTTTGTTGTTGTGAATGAACACATGATGAATGTATTTGTGTCCCTTTTTATTTTTATTTTTTTTGTACTGAGCACTTTTGCACTTTACCTGAATTTATCATATTAATCTTTTTTTGTTGTTGTTGGTCATCATCTGTTGCTGTAACCCAGTTTACCTGAGTGGCGTACAAGTCTGTGGTACAACCAAAATAAATCTGCTGACAGAGGGCCTTTTCTGTTGGATGTAACTAAAGAAGAATTTGGCTCCAAAACATTTTTGTCCAGTTTATTAGTCAGTATTTTTCTACTTAAAGGACGTGAAAGGTGTTTTTATCAATGCTGTGATACAAGGACTGTACATAATTTATTGTGTTTTATATTTTCTTTTTTTTTTACTTGTGTTGTGCTGATCATTTTTACAAGCTTGTGTCACCTGTGGGCATCTAATTTTGGAGCCAAACACTTCAAACTGACACCATTAATCTCTTCTCAATCACAGCCGGACTTGCTTCTTAGCTTTGTATCACCTCTGTGCTTCTGTTTAAAAAAGGTTCCCGGACAGCATCTCTTTTTACCTGAATGGGGTCAAACTCGGGAACCTTTTTCATCTCAGCTTTACGGATCTTGCTGCTTTCGTGACTTGCCGGTGCTTTGTTTGGCCTACACTTGCAACTACTTTCTGCCTGTCTGTGAGAAAACACATGAATGTACCACAGAGGGAAATCTGGACTTCCTTATAGAGTCTGAAAGAGTGTTATTTCCTATTAGGAACATGCGTGGCTCTGTCTTCATCTGAGAAGGTTTTTAGATGCAATATTTAAGAGTTCTGGTTTGTGTGTTTCCTATAATCGTTAAAGCCCCAATCTGATGTGGGCTGTTCATGCAGGACTGTAAGAGATGGATCTTTTTCGAGGAAAAAAATCAATAAAAACAATCTAATGTTGCACCAAAGCAGTGGTTTCTGTGTCTTTAATGTTAGGAAGAAAAAGAAACTTTTTAATTTATTAATTTTTTTGTTTTTTCCTAAGATTTTGAGTTCTTCAGACAATCTTTATATGATGGCATGTAAAAGTTTGGGAAGTCTTTTCTATTTGATATTATTATTAATTGTCTCCAAAAGGCATGAAACTGAAAATAAAAAAATTTCTTTAACCTTTTATTCACAATCAGCAGAATAAATATATTTTTTATTTTGTAACATTTTAGGGCAGAAACAAACAAAAAAAATACTATGAATTTTTTTTGCACATTTAGAGATTTGACCACCCAAATATTTTTATAATTATTATTAATTATATTTCCAATATTCTTGTCCACAGTCATCACTAGTATTGACCAAATTATTTTGCTCCAGGCCCTTTTCCCTTGTTTCAATTAAAAAGTTAAAATATTAACTATTAAATTTGGTTCCCTGATCTTTTGTTTATCTATATAATAAGATAAATTGCAAAATAATAATAAATTTTTAATTTTTAAATTTTTTCCAAGGCATGCTGACATTTTACATGTTTCCCAACATTAGAGCAAAATGTATTATTTTTTATCTTTATTATGTCACATGCACTTGCTCAAATTTTTCTTTTTTTAATCTTGGCTTCATATAGCTATGTTTCTGGAGGCAAACGCAATAAACACAATAAACTGCGACATTAAGTTTTCAAGGGAGAAAACGTATCGTTTCTCTGAAAATCATCTGTTGCACACGTTTCTCCACTACTTGGCGCTATTTTACATCTTAATTGATTTGTCAACCTCTAATAAACTCAGTAGAAGAAGAGGTTACTCTCGTCTGTTAACAACAAATCTGTTCACTTTACGGCAGTGTTTTTTTCCAGCCGTAAAGCGGGGATCCGGGGAAAGGTTAAAGTGACTCCGAGAGGACCGCAAAAAACGGTAAGTAAAAATATGTAACTTCGACATTACAACAGCGAAAGAACTAAAATGCAACAACGTGGCTTGTTTACGGTTTAAACAATCGTGTTGTGGTATTAAAATATTTCAGTAATATTAGCCCTGCTGTTAGCATGAACCGACTGTCATTGAAGGAGAATCTCATAAAGACCTGGCATACAAACAGATTAACCAATTACTTAATGAAGTATGTCGCATTTAACAGCCTGAATCAGAGACTCAAGTTTTTTTTTTTTTATCAATTATTTGTTGAGGAAAGGTTGGAAAGCTCCCGTAGATATGTTAGCTATGTGGCTAACTGTGGTTAGCTGACGTTAGCTTGATGTGCCGAAGTCTCCTCACTTCATTTTAAAACTGAGTATGATTCTGCGACTTTTTTTTCGGAGGAGAGGCTTTTGAATCTGTTTTAATAATTTCTTTAAGACTTGCATTCCTAGCAGGTCGTTTAATTTAGGTTTCTTTGGTTAGAAAAGCCAGTTTGACAGAATATACTTATATATATATATATATATATATATATGTATCTATATATTGTCAGCAAAAAGGTGATTCCTAAAGACCTATTACATGACAACTTGGCGTATTTCTGCATTGTGTGCAGTGTGTCCTTAACACCTATTTTTAAGGACAATTTAATAACTCTAGACTACTGCTGGAGTCATGATGTAGATACTTTTTGAGCTTTGCAGTTTTTTTTATCTTATGAAAGTCTGTACAGAAAAGGGATGAAAAGCCTAAAACACCGTAGATAGCTCTGTCCATCCTAAACTTTACTGGCTGGTCTGCCAGTGCCTAGTTAACTTCCACTGAGGCATTTACTGCCCTTCCTTACTGTCGCCGTCTTTCCTGTCTCTTCAACATCATGCTGTTGTTTGTAACATATCTGTCCTCTCCCATTCTTCCACCAGCATCATGCCATTTTGGGACTTGCAGACGCGGCTCGGGATCGACCTGGACCGCTGGATGCTGCTGCAGAGCGGAGAGCAGCCCAACAAGCGAGCAGCACGCTGCCATGTCTTCGAGAAGGAGTGGGTCAACTGTTCTCACGGCATCGGGCAGACCCGTGCTAAGAAAGAGTGCCAACTGGAGTTTGAGGATTTCTATGAGTGCATGCACAGGCAGAAGATGGTGAGCAATTTTCCAGGTTTTAGTTGATGCACGTGAAAACATACCTGCAGTTTGTGGTTTGCATCAATATAGTTTTCTTTGTTTTTTGTTTTTTTTAAGAAGTACTGATCTTACTGTAGTTTTACTAAATCAGTGTAAAGACTCAAAATGAGTTCAACTTAATCACTAAGATGGAGTCCGAAACCAAACTATGATCATATTTGTTGATTTGGTTGTTTTCAGACCTCACAAACAATATAATACAGAGGATGTGAATGGTTAGCGATCTTAAATAGCTGTTAGCATCAGGTAGGAAACAATGGGATGCTAAGCTAGTAAGAGACGCGATGCCAACTACCAGCCTTTCATTTCATCTGAATTTACTAAAAAGTTCGGCAAAGACTGAATGGTTGTGTGCTGGGATTTTCTAAGTAGTTAGCACAGGTAAAGCTAATTCCAAGTGGGAAACTACCAACAGGATCTATTATGGATTCTGGCAGTGCAGTCTGACTTTTAAAGACCATGTTGCCTCGGTTGCCGGGTCTTGCCGATTTGCTCTCAGACCCTACCTGACGAATCACACGGCCCAACTCCTGGTCCAGGCTCTAGTAATTTCACGCATTGGCTGCTGCAACTCCTTACTGGCAGGCCTGCCAGTTTGCTCAGTTAAACCTCTGTAGATGATCCAGAACGCAGCAGCACGTCTGGTCTTCAACCAGCCCACAAGAGTTAATGTCACTCTGCTGCTAATCGCTCTTCACTGGCTTCCAGTTGCAGCGCATCAAATTCAAAGCTCTGCTTCTGGCTTACAAAACAATAACCCAAACGGCTCCTGTCTACCTTCACACCTTATTCCAGAGCTACACTCCCTCTCCACAGTTGCGCTCTGCCAGTGAAAGACGCCTAGTGCTCCCACCACAAGGTGGTGCAAAATCAGTAGCTAGACTCTTTTCCTTTGTTGTTCCCTGGTGGTGGAACCATCTACCAAACTGTGTCTGATCCGCAGAGTCTTTATCCACTTTTATAAGCAAACTAAAGACTCACTTGTTTAAGGAGCATTTCCGCAATTAGCTTAACTCTTCTACTCGTCGAAATGAGTTAGAAAGATTTGTCCAGCTTTTTGGCTCAACTCAGTACTGAATAAGCTGCATGCACTTATGCCCAATGAGTCTAGCACTACTTGACAGCACCTGGGTCCAACTTGACTCACAGCAGTCTGACTACTACTTAATTATGATTACAATACAAGCGGCCAAAATGAGTTTTCTCGGCAGGGTGGCCGGGCTCTCCCTTAGAGATAGGGTGAGGAGCTCGGTGATCCTGGAGGGGCACAGAGTAGAGTCGATGCTCCTCCGCATCGAGAGGAGCCAGATGAGGTGGCTCGGGCATCTGGTCAGGATGCCTCCTGGACCCCTCCCTGGTGA
>JBAMHW010000019.1:26355857-26366306 GCA_037177495.1 Rhadinocentrus ornatus | reverse complement strand
GATTCTGAGTCCAGCATCTGGATGTGGAGCTGAATGGAGACTCATCAGACCAGCAACGTTTCTCCATCTTCTATTGTTCAGTGTTTCCTGTTCTTAGCTGACAGGAGACACCCGGTCTGGTCTTCTGCTGCTGTAGTCCACCTGCTTCAAGGCTGGATGTGTTGTGTGTTCAGAGGTGCTGCTCTGCAGACCTTGGTAGGAACCAGAGCTGTTTGGACTTCTTATTGTCTTTCTATCATCTCCAGCCAGTCTGCCCATTCTCCTCTGACTTCTGACATCAACATCCTGGTCCAGACAACTGCTTCTTGCTGGATATTTTCTCTTCTTCAGACCATCTCTGGAAACCCTAGAGATGGTCGTGGGTGAAAATCCCAGTAAATACTCAGACCAGCAACCATGCCACGTTCAAAGTCTCTTAAATCCTCTTTCTTTCTTATTCTGATGCTCAGTTTGAACTTTAGCAAGTCGTCTTCACCACGTCTACATGCTGCCGTGTGATTGGCTGCTTAGATAATCACTTTAACCAGTTGAACAGATGGACAGTGAGCGTAACACTAATGATAACTTATGTTTTTCTCTTTGCTGCACTTTTTATTATGTTTGATGACAAACTAATTGACCAAATTTTCTCTGTCCAGTAACTTAAAGCAACTGGTCTCTGATCACAGCCAGAACATTTACAGTCTGTTTCCCTTAACAAGCCCACCACAGCTGCTTAATAACCTCTGAGGAGAGATTTTCTCTCAGCTGTGTTGAACTTGCTGGTCAGTAGATTGGAGCATAAACGTCCCAGTGGGACGGCTCAACCGCTCTGATGACAGACATGTATGAATAAATGCTTTTTGGTATCCTCAATTCAATCGGCATCCTTTAAAGTTGTCTGATGCAATTAAGAAGTTTCAATAAATGCCACAAGATGGAGCCAAGAGCAATAGAATGGAGTAACAGCGATGGAGTTGCCACACCAGGAGGACACTCAAACAGCCTTTTTATTGCATTTATCAAAGATTAAAACACAGAAATGACACAAAAATGTAATTTTATAGCTAAAAAATTCTGGCTTTGTTCAACTTTTTAAAATTCCAATTCATTGCCTTTTTTTTTATTTTTCTCGGATGCTTATTGGAAAATCATTTGAGATTTAACTATAAAATACATTTACAAGTCTAAATATGCAAATGAGTCAAGTCACTTTATTTTTTATTTATTTATTTTTTATCTAACTTTATTTATAGCAGTAGTCCTCATGACACTCATTTACAAGATGGACCTGTTTTGGATGGACAGAAAATAAATAAATAAGTAATGAGAATGAACTTTGATTGAAAGTAAAAGTGGCTCCAACGAGAGCCATCAGTGGAAACTATTAAAGGATAATGAAACTTCCACATCAAGGTAAATTAACTGAGTAGGACAACAGATGCTGGTTTCAGTTTCCGGTCTAACAATCGGAGCAAGTGCAAATAAAATGGGAGAATTTTAAAGAGGAAACACACAGGTGATTAATTCTTTGTTTACATCCTGCAGAGCTTGGTCTGACAAGACAGCTGAAACCTGATTGATGAAGAATATTGTTTTATTATCAATGAAGTCCTCAGAGGATTAATCAGAAAAAAACGAAGATTGAGCAAAGTGCCAAGTTTGATTGTTTTAGCTCATGATCTTTTTTAAAAATCTATTTACCCCCCAAAAAAGAAAAATACACACAAAAAAAAGCAAATTAAGAGCCATAATCTTTATCTTAATTATTTAATTGAAACAATGCAAGTTGATGAACATTATGTAAAAATGCCAAACGTTAATCCAAATACACCTGTAGTCACAATAAAGATGATGAATTACAAATAAAGAAAGAATATATATTTTATTAAGTCAGGATGGATTTGTGAACATTGACCATCTACTTCCTCTTGAGTGTGAACCATTTTATTTTTTTGGCTCTTTTTCAAGCTGAGAATAAATTAAAGTTCGGTCTGGTCAGTGAATGACCCAAAGCTCAAGTACTCCCTGTAAGTCTGTTTACTGATATGAAGATACAGTTTCTATTTATTAACTTTTAGAGCTTTTATAACATTTCCTGTTTGCTGTCTTTAAAAGTAGTTTTAAATTGAAACTAGTTTAACACGACTGACCACAAACCACACCCTTCTAGTTTATGCTATTAGTTAAATATTTCATCAATAGCGTGTTGCTTCTTTTGCCGTTGTTTTCTTTTCTTTTTTGTTTTTCATAAAAATTAGTGGAATAAATTTTTACATTTTCTACTTAAAGCAGCACTGCTGGATTTGGTGGATTTTCATACTTTGGTGGCCTTTAGGTTTGTGTTAGTTTTTTAATACACTTGTTATTGCTCCCTGCTGTGATGCTTTTAATGTTTTACGTAAAGCACTTTGAATTGTCTTGTACATGAAATGTGCTATACAAATAAAGTTGCTTTGCCTTTAGCGATGGCTAATTTAGCATTTATCTTGTATCCTGTCTCTTCTCTGAGATCTCTCCAGCCAGTAAAAGTCCCTCTGATGTTGACTCTTGTCTTTTCTCTTGCTCTGTCACCTTCTCTCTTTCGTTTCCTCCCTTCCTCTGATAACGTCTTCTTGTATTTCTTTGCTAAAACAGCAGGTGGGCTTGTATCCAGGTGCTAGTGGGTGATGCTGTGCTGTAAAGCAAAATTCAGCTACAGCGTCTGGGCCGGAAAAATGTTGTGAAGTGGTTTCTCATCCTTGGACGCTGCTGGGCAACACCGGCTCCAGGAATAAGCATAAAGAATATTACTGTGGCCCTGCGATGGACTGGTGACCTGTCCAGGGTGCCCTGCCTCTCACCTGCTAAAATGCTGGGATAGGCTCCGATCTTAGTAGGATGAAGCGGTACACATAATGGATGGGATTTTATTGTTCCCTCAGAATGAAGTTTTTCATTTTCTTAGAATATGGGTCAACATACATGGCAGCTGCCATATTTGTGCTGCCATTTTTACTACAGTGTCTCTGAATGGACAAACGACTCTGTGTGTAAAGCTTTTGAACTGCAGCACCGGCTTTGTTAAATAGATTGTTAAAAATCTTAAAAGGCACATAGAAGAAGACAGTACACATGTACACGATGTTGAAGTAGTTACCTGTAGTGCAGTCGTTGCTGCACCTGAGGCCACTGGATCCACTCACAGATGAATATACGATTATGTCTGTGAGAATTTTGGCCACTGACGCCCACCGTACATTCGTAACTGATCTTTGCATTTGGGATTTCTATGCTGATTTTTACCACTAGATGTCAGTAATTTTTACACACTGTTTCTTTAAAGTACTGATTATTATATGAATGTGTGGAAGACACATTTAAATGTTAATGTTGCCTTTATGATTCCCTTTTTTAAAGAGTTTTAAAGGTCCAGTGTCAGCGTCACTTCAGACTTGAAAAGTAAAACTATATGTTGCATCAGGTCTGTTGCTGCTTTGCAGTTGATTTGTGGAACCTCGTGATGCAGCATCTCTGTCATCTGACAGATCGAATTATGTAAATTAGATTTTCACCATCTATCAGACAATTCTTGCTTTGAACTTCAGTCTAACTTTTTTTGTCTAATATTTAAGTGATGTCAGCTGTGATGGAAGTGAACTTGGCTCTTTCGCATGGCTGCACACTGTTTTATTAAAGCAGATAAAGCAGTAGGAGAAAATCTTTTCCATGTAAAACAACTTAAACCTTACTTCCACCCAACACAGTTTTACAGTGGTTTAAGGAAAAGCTGTTTATAGTGTCTAAACTCACTTTTACATTGGATTGTTACGTACAGGTCACAGCATAGTGGCTCCAGAACATGTAGTTCACTACATATAGCTGTTAATTTTGAGGTTTGGAGTCTTTTAGATCAAAGGTCCCCAACCCTGGTCCTCAAGGCCCACTATCCTGCAGGTCTTAGCTGTCTCCTTGCTGCAACACACCTGATTCAAATTTAACGGCCCTCTGACAGGTTCTGCACAAGTCTACTAATGAGCCATTAATCTGAATCAGGTGTGTTGCAGCAGGGAGACATCTAAGACCTGCGGGATAGTGGGCCTTGAGGACCAGGGTTGGAGACCTCTGATTTAGACGGAACAAATTTGCTCTCCTGTGGCTTATCTCTGTTCGAGTTCCTTAACTGGTTTTTTAAACTGGAAAACTCTGATTACTGCAGGTATTTAAAAAAATGCCTTTAAACCAATGGAGCCTATCTTCTGATTGGTCCAACTATAATATCAGGTTGTTCATAAGTAACTTAAACACTTTGATATATGGAGTTAAATTGTGTGCGATATGTTGTGTGTATTGTGTACTAGCTGGTTTTGTTACATAACTGCTGTGTCTTCAGTCATAAATGTATTGTGGTGCAAGCTGACGGTGGCTGTTTGGACTGTACTGAAAAACGACAGCAAAGACTCTTGGGAATGTAACGTTTCATTCATTAAACTGCCTTATCATCGTTGCATTTAGGTTTTGTTTGGATTTAATTGCTGTAAATTTGTAGTGGGACAGTTTTAAGATAAGAAGCAACGAGCCACCATGACTAGGTTCCTGTGACTGTTAACAGGTCCAACCAGGGTTCATGACTTGTAGAATAAGCCTGTAGGATGTCATCAAGGGATGTAGTTCACTCCAGGTTCTTGGAACTCAAAGTGATCCCTCTAAACGTTCGGCTCACCAGTTTAAAACAAGCTTTTCTCTGGGAGAACGAGGGTCTAGCTAGTCCCACCATCTCAAGAGCAGATGTTTGGTAGCTGATCGGGGCATGTGACTGGAAGTTGCTGGTGGACTTGGACCAATACTCGGCATCCCCTCTGAGACTGCATCCACCAACCTGTAACCAGACCTTGTGCTGTGGTCAGCTTTGCTCATACGAGCAAATTCGTCCCGTCAATCGGCTCCGAAACGAGTCGTGGCCGACAATCGGAAGTATTAAACATGTTCAATATTTACGACAAAATATCTTCATGTGTGAGAAAAGCCGACGACTCCCGAGTTGTGACTGTGTGGATGGTGATGTGGAAGGAATGTAGGCAGTCAGAGAGCGAGCTGGCTGGGGAGCAAGGAAGGAAATAACGTCCGTGTTCACGCTGTCTCCAGTCTGTTGGTTTGTTTTTTTCAGTTCTGGATTTTTCTCTTAACAATAATCCTAAGACCACCATCGTTTCCTCGTCTTGTACATCCTCTTCCATGCTGTGTTTTCTGGTTGTTGCCATGGTTCTTCTTCGTTTTTCCGGTTGTTGCTATGGTTCTGTGGTAGATTCTGGATCAGTTGTGGGATAGCATCGTTATGTGTGTGTTGTTCTGTGCTGAGATTAGCGAAGCACACCACACACAGTATGATCAAAACTGTTAATGCCTGATTTTTATCTTCATGTATGGGGTCTCTAGAGTGTACCAGCCTTAAGGTGAGGACAAAAAATGTAGAGTTGTATTGTAGAACGTGGGTTCATGCAATAAAGCAAGATAGACCAAAATGTATTGTAGATGAAATTCAAATTCAGTTAAAAAATACTTTATCCTAAAAAGAAATGTAACATAATAATGATAATAATAATAATAATAATAATAAAGTGATACATTAAATATTAATAAATACATGTTGTACATTAGCATTTTTATTGTAGGTAGATAATTTTGACTTGGTCGTCTGAAAAAGTGTAGGCACCCCTGCTGTAGAGGGTTTGTTGCCACCTCAACATCCAAACTACTCTGGGAAATGGGAGTACGAGGGAAGGCCCAACTGCAAGCAGTCAAGGCTTCTCTAGAACAGCTGAAAAGGGGAGTCAATGGATGTGGGTTAGCAGGGCAAGGACTCCACCTGAGCCTTCAGGTGAGTTGATGGGGATGAACCTGAGATTCACTGCTGAATCCCTTGACGGTGTCGTGTGGCAATCAGCAAAGCATTGAGGAAGGACAGCGGCCATTAGATAACCCAGAGGGTCATCACTCATCTGACCATCCCACAGAGTCTTATCCATCAATCCCTAAGTCTCAGACCATCTTAGAGTCTCAGTGGTGCTTCAGGTATGTAATATGGCATAACAACAGCTAGTCATACGCAACAGAAGCGTGACAACCAGTGCAGAAGTCTCCATTATTACAGGCTGCCATAAAAAGAAAGTATTTCATCTCTGAGTAATAAGATTTTACAAAGACAAACTAAACCATCTGGACCACCTTGCCCCCCGTGTTCACCCTTCATGACAGTGTTATTTGAAATGGACATACCCAGGTACGTACGTCAGGGAACATCAATGAGCCTTAAATTTATCTTGTCTGTTGATATTTTCTCTCAACTTCCAAGTACAAATTCAGTATGCCGCACACAAACAAATTAAAAAGTGCAATTTAATACTATACTATTTCTCTGAATTTGCTTCCCCATTAAGGTTAAACACCACAGCCAAAGCGACACCAGTTAGATTACTATAGTGATGTAGAGCAGTGTTATCAGCATAGTTATGACTACAAATAATGCAAATGAATGGGAGCGTTACATTTAGAGTGTAGCCTGTAAAACGATCAAGCACAGGATTAAAATGAAATTATGCTTGGGGCTCCATAAAAGCTCAGGCTTGTGATTTCCAAAGTGGACCCAGACTGTGGAGATCTCCCAGCTGAATTGTAGCAAACACAACTCTCCCACCTTTCTCCTCCAGCTGTAATCGATTCCTTTTGTTTTGTCTTGTTTTTTCGTGGGTTTTTTTTTTTTTGTTTGTTTTTTGTTTTTGCCTTCCTCCAGCTGTTTGGAGCAGGGTGGATGTATGTGTTTGTAGGGATTATAAAACCCAGATTAGTACCATCATGTGATGGTAAAAGCACGGCTCAGAACCAGCGCTGATTCATCTATGTAACGCTGGATGCATGTGAATGAGAAGCTGCTGCAAATATGCCAGCGTGAACGCCCTTCTGTCCCTAAACTGATCCAAAGTGTGTGTGCGCGTCACGGTCTGGGTTTGGCGGTGCTGCTGGGATGACGCAGGGGTACACCCGCAAATCTCCATTTCCACGACACTTCCCAACCTCAGGAGACATGGGTTAAGTGTTGAGCTGTGAAAAACTACTAAAGAGACAGAGAGAGTGTGAGAGGGCGGACAGGAGAGGAGGGCTGGTGGGGGTTGTTGAAGCAGAGAGGAGGGAGGCAGGGAAAGCAGGACAGCCATTACCATTCAGGATCGCGCTGCTTGCTGTTTGCTCTCCAGCCTCATCCACCGGCTGCGTGTCGGTTCGGTTCTTTTTGGAGGAAGACTGTGAAAAGAAACCGATCGGTGGAGCTGAAACCTACACCCCATCAACCCTTCCATCTATCCGGAGGAGAGAGGGAGAATCGGCGGCAGCGTCGCCGGCCTCCCTCGCGCTGTGCTCGGATTTTTTGGACCGCTGCTGCCCGGTGAAGGTAAGCGGGTCCGGATCTCACAAACCAAATCACGATGGAGGTTTTTTCCCCTCCTAAATGGTGTTATAATTTGTTTGGTATCCAATCGGAACATCGTGATGACTGTAAACGCACAAGAAAGCAATTTAGGAGCGTTATTTAATTAGGGCTGAGACCTCTTCATAATCCGCGCATTAGTCAGCGTGGACGATGTGGGCTTTAACCTGCGTGTTATTGATTTTCAACGTGTTGATCACTGGCAGCGCTCAGTGACATCCATTTAAACGGCTATTTTGCACTTTATTAATCTCATATGAATGTTGCTCATCAAAAGCAATCCTCGGGATTTGTGCGCCGGAGCTGGAAATAACCACCGGTCAGAGAGCTTTTCTGGGTCGTGAGAAGGCTGCCGAGGTTCTTCCCTAATGAGAGACAAGTAGCAGTATAGAGGCAGCATTTGTCAACAGCGCCAGTCACAAATGGATAAACGGAATTAGGTGGTGCAGCTAAAATTTTGGACAAAGAACCTCCAGCTTATCTGCTCCTGCATGGAGCCCGTGCACCGAGCGTGTTTTTGTCTCCATGTCTGATGTCCGTTCATGCACACAAATTCATAATGAAAGAAACGGAGAAAAAGAAATGTGTGCAAAGCTGACATGAAACGCCAGCAGCAGTTATATCTGTGAATTGTGTGCACAAATGCTCAAGAGCTTTTTATTGATCCGTGCAACCCCTACAGCCAATTACATCCAGAGACCCTCCATCATCACCTCCTGCATGAATCCCAAAGGACTCCATCCCTGCAGGTTGTCTGTGTGTCTGAAAACCACTGATATTATGCAAGGTGCAGCCAAAGAGAGTAGGGTAAAAAACAAAAAATCCAGATTCAAGCAGGACTCCCCTCCTGCAACTCTGTGCCAGATGGTCTTCTCCCTGCAGCCTTATGTTTGACTTTCAGCCAGATTCCTAACACACTCAATAAAAACAAATAGTTCTCTTGCACCGTTTTTTTTTAGTTTTTTTTTTTACCTCTGCAGTCTTCATGCAGGCCACGCATTCGAAACTCAGATATGTTTGTGACACTGATCAGAAGTTGACTCTTGAATGACAGAATGATATCTAAGTCAGGGGACCACTCATCAGTCGATCTGATTTGGGTAAAATCTGGTCATCTATGATACTTAGGCTCAGTTATGTACTGCTAATTTAACCCGTTGAAGACCAAAGATCATGAGCTCGTACTAACTTTAATTTACGGGTTGTATGAGACAAATATGCCCATAATGCCATGAGCTGACCTTTACGTGGGTTTGTGGACAAGCATTGTGAGGGCCAGATGTGGTCCAAAGGCCCAAAGAAGACACAGATTTGGATAATTTCTGGTAACTTCAGGTTGACACAACCAGCCATGGCCAGATGCATGTAAAAAAAAATGTTTCCTACCCCATTATAAACTAAAAAAATATTTATAGTGCATCTTTTTTATCAGTTTTTATTTGGCTTTAGCTCATTACGTTAGTTATAGAAGGTCAGAAAACAGTGAAACATCACAACTTCTCAGAGCTTGAGATATTGTCTCCATATTTATGGTTCATGCAAAATATGTTGGAATGAGATTACATCAAGTTTTGTTTATATAACGTGTCTCTAAATTACATCATTTGTTAGATTAGAAACCTAAAGTTAATCAAACAATTAACAGTAGAAATCAAATTTAGCTTTATATCCACTCTTAACGGAGAATTAGGAAGTTGTTGTTTTGTTTTTAAATAGTTGTTGCTATTTAACATACAGAAGTAGAAATTTACCTTGGCCCATATTTTTGGAGTTAGTTTATTCAGTCTATGAAACCAGATGAGGTGAAAATTTTGTATGTTTGACATCTTGTGAGTCCTCTGATTGCTTTGGGACATCATGCCCCCTCCTGTTTGGGAACAACTAGATCTCTCCATTCATTACTTCAGCTCTTTTCTCATGACAGTGAATCTGTTCCTCTTCTTTCTATGAAATGCTTGACTGGCACCTCCAACCTGCTGTTTGCCTTTCAGTCCGTCAGGCCCAAGACTCTGTTGGGTTTTGTCTCCCTGCAGCTCTTTTATGTACAGAAGAAGAAAAACAACTAAGAGTTAAACAGAAACAGAGATTCTCATGTTGTTTCATGATGATAACTATCATGTACTGGACGTGCTGACTGGTGCGTGAAAGGCAACCGTATGATGACACATTTTTTTTGTCTTACCATTTGTTTTCCAGTCATTCACTTTTCTTTAATTTAGTTTCTCTTCTTTCACTCACTTTAATTAATTTCTTCTCTGCAGTCCCGCTGAGTCGTATCCCAAAGTATTGTTGGCAAGCCAGTTCTGTTTGTGTGTGCTTACAGTATATTTGCACACTTTTCTGTTTTGTGCATGCATGTGTATTTATGTCAGTGTGTGTGTGTGTGTGTGTGTGTGTGGGAGAGCTCAGTCTAGTCAGTCAGTGTGTTAGTCATCATGCTGGGGGCTGTGATTTAAGGGGAGATGACGCCCATTCACCATTTTTGACAAATAATGGAACAAGTGTGTTTTAAATATGTTTGTTATTTCTACGTGTTTGGAAAGTTGTGAAAGATTTAAAGAAGATCAAAGAAACTCTTTAATAATCCATTTGAAGGACTAGGTTGACATTTGAAGAAGTTAGAAATTTTCAAGCATTATTCTACTGTGGTCACCTCATTGTTAGCCTCGTAATCGTACCATTTACTTCCCCTAACGTACCTTTTTTGCTAGCTTGCATATTTAGAACTGGGGTACTCCTGAATTGATTGGATTTTCACCGGGAGTGTCACGACGTGCAGCTTGCAGGTTGACACTGAAACTAAAAATGCCTCAGCTATGTGCAATCCTGCATATAAAGATGTATACAGTCTGTGTGTAATTCAATAGTCAGAGAAGGTGATGAGCTTCATTTTATTACCTAGCATAAAGAGCTACTGCTGTTTACGTGAAACAGCATCTGAAATCTCCACATTAGCTCATTCTTCAAATTTTAAATTGTCCTTTCATTGCTTAGTGTGCACACAAACCAAA
>JBAMHW010000019.1:26294500-26331719 GCA_037177495.1 Rhadinocentrus ornatus | reverse complement strand
TTTAACAAGTCAAAGTTTTATTAAATACGTTTGTGATTCGCAGTGGAAATAAACATTAATTTACAGCCAGTTCCGTCACCGAGCTGGGACCTCCATCCGGTGGCGCTGCGGCTCCATTTTTCTAACGGCTGCTGCGTAAGCTAGCCGCTAGGTAGCATTCCCTCACCGGCTCTGGAAATTCCTGCGGCAGAGCTTCCTGGTGTGGCCGGTAGAGAGGGATGGAAGACAGCCCCAGCAGGAGGAACCGAGAAACCCGAGCAACAGCAGCAGAGGGAGGGCGAGAGAGACGAGAAATACACACGTATTCACACAAGAGCCAGAGAGACCGCAAAGCCTCGGATAGAAGCGGCCATTACGGCTGGGAAGCATGCTGGGAGCTCGGGCTGCTCGCTGCGGAATCTTAGGACTCCGAGACAGCCTGGGATAGAAAGCTCGACTCCGGTTACGGTCTTCTCCGATTTGGGGACGGAAACAAACACGCTGACCCCTCCCCTCCTTTTAACATTCATCACTGTGTAGGATATATTCCCTCCTTCACACACAGGAGCCACAAAAAGTAGTAGTCGCCGGGAGGATTTTACAGGAGGGACGCCGAGCGATGCGACTGTGCGGTTCTACGCACACTTTAACCGCAATTATGGATAGATAACGTTTATGTAACATCCAACCGCATTTTCAGTGTCTTATATTCGATGAAAACAGCGCCTTTTGTCTATTTTTATTCTCTTAATTGTCCCTGAGGATTATCTAACCCTGCTTTTGAAGTGAGCCACCGGGCTTTCAGTGTGCGCCAATGCCTCAAATCCCCTAGTCCCTCACGGAGTGCTGTTGATTCGGACGCCGTAGCGAGAAGGAGCCGGACCAGCAGCGGACCGGTACACTGCGGCACCCTGCAGGCCGAGCCCTATATACTATCTAGCCAGCCTGCAGAGCCACCATGGCCGGATTTATACCGGGTCTACTGCCGACAAACCACTCCCAGGAGAAGGAGTTCGCCCAGGCTTATGAGGATGTACTGGAGAGATATAAAGGTAAGGTAAAAGAAAGATAAAAGTTGTGCATATTGTACAAAAACTACCTTCCAAGATGATGCATATGCATGCAGAGTTCATTTTGACATGCAGCTGCACAGCGATGGTTTAGGACACCTTCAGGTCTCCCTCTGGGAATATTAAAGGAATGTTGTGAGGAGATAAAAAGAAAATAACGGGATGAATTGAAAACATGTGGGACAGAAAGTGTAAATTGATTTATTGGGCTGTCATCCAGCTCAGTCTGCCCGTGTCATAATCTGGATTGTTTCATTGGGGATATTTAGGATAAATAAAGGGTATCCAGCAGTGCCACATAGCTGGCCTCCTGCACCAGGACAGCACAGGGTCACGTGTGCTTTGAAAACGCCAGAGGAAGCCTTTTTCATGAAATCCACCTGTCTCCCCCAGCGGATTTCCCCCATATGGCCTCATGTCTCGCCTTGTGTTTGCTGTTTGTCCTGTAAACACTCAGTCTGTGTCTGATAAGGATTTTAAAACAACTTAAAGACCAGAACCAGAGCTGACCTATTGGGCTGCTGCAGCTCCCCCGGCTCACTGGTTTTGTCTGGTTTTGGTACCATCAGCATTTAGACATGCTGTTTTATAATCCCAATGAAAGGGTGCTTTAAAAATGAATGCCTCCACTGGCTGGCATTGACAGTGGGGAGGGGTGGGAGCATGTCAGGGGAGAGGATGGGGGGGATGCTGACAGCCAGAAGGCTTGGGTCACATCTGTGATGCTGCTGCTGATGAAAAGATGGTGTTTTTAAATGACTGAATAATGAAACATAACTCCTTAAAGTTTTTATCTTAGTCTTTACGTGTTGCTGTCAGGTGTGTATATGTTGGAGGGTGAAAAGTAAATATAAAGAATAGATGGTTTTTATTTGGAGGCCTTATGACTTCATCTCAAGTTGGTATAAGATGCCATTATCCTTTGTTTGGTGTATCATTGGCTCAAACTATGGCGATTTATTGCAGAAGCAGACATATGTCCAACATACTTTGCAACACTTTGTTATCTTGTGTCATGATGCTCTGATAGTTTAATTTAACAAAAGCCTCTCTTAGACTGAGGTCTGTGTTTTATACATGTAAAGGGATTTTTGTTTATATGACTTCAAATAAGTTAATAAATTGCTCCAGAGGAAACCATAATGGCTTCATAAAGTCTTTCATTCCCTTGTATGGTGGATTCATATCTGTGTGGAAGCATAGCTGCAGCCCATCGATCAGTTAGCCTTCAGTTTATCTCCAAGCACATTGGATTTACTTTGATAAATAAATAAGGCATCAGAGGTACTGTTCCCAAATGAGAGATTTAGTTAATGAACATGACTGAATTAATAGGCACAGTGATTTTAAATGGAGCTTTACATGGCCCTCGTGGCCATGACCTTTTAGAAATATTGATGTATACAAGCTAGTTTCCACATTTAACAGGCATTACGTTTTGTAGCTTAAAACCATGCTGGACGTTTCTCATGCGTTTGAATATAAAATAAACCTGTTTATTGGTTTTAAAAAATGAGGCTCTTCTGTAAGCTTTTATTTTGATCCTATTTTATTTAATTTAACTCATTGTTCCTGTTTATTTTGGTGTAGATGTCAGATTTACTTGGTTAGGGTTAGGAAGACCTTGCTGTCTGTTTTTAATCTCGCAACTCTGCAGCTTCTTAACAAACTGACAGCATTCCTCCATTTAAAGAGAATTACTATCTGCTGGATTTAAATGAATCAAATATCATCTTTCCACATTGTTTTGGACCATCTGATAAAGTCGACCGACTGATGGTGTTGATGGCCTTTTAAATGACGTCAGCTGTAGTCGTAGCATATCTGTGATGTGCAGTTTTTGTTTAGAAAGTATAAAAGGTGTTATTTATGTCCACTATTCATCTCGGATAATGGGCTGTTTTTTCTCTAAAGCTTTTATGAATTATGTAATTATTTGTGCTGAGGTTTTTAGTCGTGACAGCTTCAGTTGGAGGAGGCATTGATGGTGGCGTTAGGATGTGTCTCTCTGGTTTTAGAAAAGCAAACTGGTTTATAGAGGATTGTTATGGTGATTCTTTGGAAATAAAAATAGCTTTTTTTCTCTTGTTCAGAAACGTTTAAATTATATGCCATTAATATTCCAGAGATTAAACATGTAGCTTGATTTGTATAGAAAATTTGCAGCGTGTTTGAAAAAACCAAGCAGATTTAAATGACTTCAACTTTTGTAAGTTTGTTCCTCCACATAATTTACTTTACTTATCAGTAGCAAAATAAAATGAAATAAGTGAGATTTAAACTGGATGAATTAAAATAGTTAAATTCTTTTCTGTGGTTTGATTGTGGATTGTTAATGTCGGTCATTTGGTTTCAGGCTCGGCTCACTTGATTGAGATGATACGTTATATTTGATAGAGAGATGACATTACATGCTGATTTAACTCACAATCTAAATGTTTACATGAAGCTCCATCAGACATTTACATGAAAAGTCGGACCTATTCTGTATCCGGAGCTGTAAAATGTGCGTGTAATGTTGGACTTGTTTGCTCTGAAAGTCTGCTTGGTGTGGGGAATTGTGAATGCTCAAACAAACTCTGATTCGGGTCAAAGAAGTGGACTCGGACCACCTACAGTGGCAAATCTTGGTCTGCTTCTAGTGGACCAAATACAGGAAGTGGACTACAAAGCAAAGGGGATTTTGGGCCGTGCATGTAGCATAATAGGCTCTGTTAGGGAGAAGTGGCTCATGGTCTGATGTGGAAGAACTCTTTAAAAGTTCTGATAGAAATATGATCAACCGAAGACCGCTAGGATCTGGTGAAGCTCCGTGTTTTACTCTGACCACTTTTCTTTGTTGCGTGCCTCGTCTTCTCCTAATTCGCCAGCTCTGGCGAGGAGTGCAAGGTCCAGTTCCTTTAAATAGTGCAGCGTGTACATAACTAAGCCTTCAAATGTAAATGTTGCACGCCCCCAACTGAACCGAGTCCCCAATCGTACCGAGTCTAGCGGTGTGAATGCACCCTCTGTCTCATGTGGACATCTCATCAGGGACCAGGTTTTCTGGTCCCATAAAGCTTATCTTCATCATCAGCACCACAGTGAGACTGTAACCCTCGAGGCTGGAGTATGTACACAACGATGGGTCTCGTGCTGCTGTGTCAGTGTGTGCTCATGTTTTACATCGGCTCATTCACTCGTTTACTTTGTCACACCTTGTTGTTTTCTTTTCTGTCCACCTCCTGGCTCGAAGGTTTGTGAAGGTTTGTGTTCGTATATGCGTGTGTGTGTGTAGGTTTTCACCCGGCTGTCAGCTGTGTGTGAGTCACTCGCAGCGGTTGTCAGGGAGAGTAGGCAGAAATGGGAACTTGGCTCTTTGCTTGGGGGATTTAATTCACTGAAACTGGAGGTCGTCATTTGATACGGTTTAAATCATTCACAAGGTGTGTTTGTGAGTCTTTGCTAGTGTGTGTAACCGCTGTGTAACAATGGCAGGATATTAAAACACAAGTGCGAGGGTCATATATGGAAAAACACTGGGACTTGACTCAGAAAACACACACATACACACTCTGAGTCAGCGGAAATCAGATGGTTTCAGGCAAATTGACGGCAGATTGAATGTTTTTTCAAGTAGCTTCATAATTATGTAGGAAGCAGTGCTGTGTAGTCTCTTTCTTTGTTAATAAACCTAATCAGACAAGTATGAGAACATTTAGCAGCTTAAAAGCAAAGTTGGTTCAAACACATGGCTGCAGCAACATGAAAATATGCTGCGGGCCAAATATAAGCCAGGAAACCTGAGAGGAAACAGAACAATTGAATGAGATGGTCAGGAACCTCCGCCATAAATTTACCCTTTTCAAATATAGACTTGGAAAAGTGTGTGTGTGCTGTCTGCATGGCTGTGTACTGGAGAGACAAACATTTAAGTGAGCCATTTTCCACTCTGTTAACTGTCTCAGGAAATGAATCAACTCTCCGAGCTTAGGAATGGACTTATATCTGAATTTAGATGAAACGTGGGCAAACAGAACCTCCATTAAAGCTGCGTTGGCATGGCTGCTGATTGCTGGACATGGATTGCACTGCCTATTATTTCTCTGTTTGTTGTGCAGTTAGATGAAATGGTGCAGAGATGATTATTGGTGGCTTTTTAAGGAGACTTGAGAACGGTCTGAGGTGACAGACATTAAAGTCGAATGACCAGCCAGCGTATTCCCAGATATGAGATAATATCCCAGATAAATGTTCTATTTCTGGATATCCAGTTGTTTTATTCCTCCTCGAAGTTTGTGTTTGGTTGGAACAACTACTTCCTCTACTGAATTACAGCTACTTGGCTAGCTTCACTGCCTGTCGTACCGACCTCTGTGACACGCACATCCTTTTTTCCTTTGCCTGCTTTAAGCCTGTCAGTGGAAACTTCTTCATATTTCCTTTTTGCGACTTCCTAATTGAGGGTTTTTTATTTGCCCTGCTCGTTTACGGTATCCCGTCCAGTTTGGGTCAACTTTCCAAACTGGATTGTTGCAATGAAGTAAACCTCCTCTGTGGAGTCATACAAGAATTTGTCAGAATTGGGCAGGTAGAGTGGTTATTTCTCAGCTGGATTGTAGCTGGTTTGATTCCCAACCTTTCCAGTCCTTATGTTGAAGTGTCCTTTGGTGAGATCCATAACTCCACGTGTCTGCTAATTGAATGTAATGTAATCGGCTCGGTAGGTTGGTAATCCGCAAGTAAAATCCAAACTGGACTTTTTATATAAACTTCTAAAGCAGATGTGCTCCCCAAATTGTGTTTTTTTTTTTTGTTTTGTTTTTTGCTGTAATTCATCTAAATCTAAAATGTGTTTACTGTAATCTGATACAAGTCCTCTTAAACATGTTAACAAACACTAAACAGTATTTTAAAGATTTTCAACACATTTGTTTTTTTCTTCATGCTGCTGATTTACCAGCCAGCCAACAAGTCAACTTTTTCCATTTATTCTGACCTGAAAGTCCAACTTTAGGGACCTAAAAAGTGCAGAGTACCTGTTTTGGAGTCGTGGCGGCCATGCTCTTCCTGTCTCTCCGGGTTTGCCTTTGCTTTGTACCTTCCTTTTTGTTTGTGAAGATGCAGCCTTGTTTTGAACGTGTCCTCTTTATCTCCATCGTCTTGTTGTGTTTCCGGTCTTTGTCACTCTGAGAAATGAAACCCACCTGCACTGATGATCTAGACCTCAGCATGTCTGAATTAGACATGTCAGAGGAAAAATGATGCAATAAATGAAATACAGGTAAGGAAGGAAAAGGTTAAGAGATAGAAACAAAGCTCTAGTCTAAGGAGAGAAAAGAGTTGGAAAGAATATCGGAGAAAGTGAGAATGGAGTAGGAGAGAAAAAAAAGACAAAGAGACATGAGAGACAGACACGGGAGTTATTGGCTGTCCCAGAGTTGGATCGTTACAGCTGGATTTTTCCATGTGGCCTAGTTTTAATGTTCTAACTCCATCGCTTCGGGTCTCCTCTCATGGTAGATCTCTTCCTCCTTTTCCCCTCAGTTACCGAACAATCCCGCCTCTCAGATCAAACCGTGGACAAACCTCAGCCTTTTTTAAAAAAAAATCTTCTTTGTAGATTTCAGTAACAAATCTTCATTCTTGCTTTGTATCAGTTATGCTCTCTTGCCTTGTGTGTTTGCTTCACTTACCTGCTCATTATTTCTGGCTGTCCATGCCCCCCCCCCCTCACGCTCCCACGTTACTTCCCGTTTAATCACAGTCTCCAGCTCGGCTCCTGGCTGCGTCGACAGGAAAAGCAAGCGCTGTCAGAGCTGTGGCAGGAAAAGCCAGCCGTCGGCCGAGCCGGAATGCCTGCACTGCTGACCAGAGATGAAGAGTGGGAGTGGGGGGCCTTCAGGGAAATCAAACACTCACATTTTGGGCTTTGCCAGGAGGCCTCTGAGCCTGCTGAGACAGAGCGAGTGTTTTTAATGGACTGCAGAAATATGGAAAATGTGCTGGATGTGAGGAAGAGGGGGCATTTAGCAGAGGCACAATCAGATTTTTAATTAGAATAATAAAGATGTTTACAGCAGAAGAAGATAAATTTAGAATATTTCAGTTATATTGGCTCAGTAAAGCACCCTGCATTCTCCACATTTTATCTTCACATCTCGCTGACATCTCCCTGTTCTTCTCCCAGGTTCTTACATAACCAGCACCCAGCTGATATTTAGAAAAATGATCAATGAGCTTCATTGTGTGTCTGCGTGTGTGTGTCAGGGGAGAAAATTGAATGGTCGTGATGGCTGCTGCCACTGAGTGTCAACTATTTGCTCTAGTGTGTAAGTGTGTGTGCATATTTGTGTGTTTTGTGTAGAGGCCTCTCTGTATTCATAACGGACTGTTACTGTGCATCTTTTAGATGTTTTGTCCGGCCTCTGTGGGTGCTTCCTGAAGGCTCTATGTAGTCTCTGAACGCTGTGACAGTGTGAGCATTCAGTTCAAGGGAAAATAAAATTAGGTCAAGACTATCAGATGACGTGGGCAAGCATAATATCTCTGTCTGTGTGGCTTCAGTCTGGGAGAAAAATCTCTGTGAGGAGACGGAAAGAGCAGCGCTGTGCTGTTACGACTTCTGGGACACTGCGTCCACACAACTGCTTTGATTTTAAAAACCCATTTTTCCTCTAATTGGTTCCTCAGTTCCTTTTTTTGTAAAGCCTGTCACATTTTTTAGTCTGTTATTGGAGCTTTGTTGTGGCTAAGATAAAGAGCAGAAGAAGATTATCCTGCAGCAGATCATTTTAAGCGTTGTCTGCCGTAATCCAGACTGGTTTCTTTCCACCAGGTCCCAGTAGCTATTGTTTGTCTCAGACCAGCAGATGTTCTGCCCAGTGTGATCTGGAATAAATGAGACTGGAGACATTTTGTTTTCACGTTGAAATCCGCGTCATATTCGGCTCTATGGTGCAGCTTGACCACAGGTCCGTAGCGGTGGTGAAACATTGGACTGTAATCACGTCCTTTACATCACCCTCATGACTCTCATACAGGGCAGGAGAGACGATTAAAATAGTGAGGAGATGCAGCGATGCTGTTTGTCCAAAGTGGCGATGAGTTTCTTAAATCCCGGCTTGTTCACTGTGTTAACTGAGCGCTGGTCTTTGGCCAGAAAACAAATTGTTCATAACTTTTGTTATCTCTTTGTTTCTCTGGGAGCTGCTGGATTATTTAGTCACGACTCACAAAAACAGAAAAATTTTCTATTTCCTCGTGTTGCGTCAGAAGCCCCGTGTGCACGTCTACGTGAACGAGCGCAACATTTCACATGCACAAATGTCACCTGTCCCTTGGCTGGAGGAGGGCAGCGATTTCTTCCTCATCGAAAAAGTTCCATAGAAAATTAACGCGACTTTACCTCCCGTGTATCCAGCCCATAGCTTGAGAGGCGTTTGAATTAAACCAAAGCGGCTGGGACTGTGGGAGGAGTCTGCAACAGAGCGCTGCAATGCCAGTGGCGCTCGATTTGCAACTGAAAACAGCACAAGAGTAAACTGCGAAGCAGCAAAATAATCAGACCATTTAATTTTTATAATCGTTAAACCCAGATCGTAATCGTGATTAAAATTCGATTAATCGCATAGCCCTAATGCGAAAATCAAGAGAATGGACCTAATTACTGCTTTTAAACGACAGTAGTGGCCATTAAAGTACATATTTCTGAGTTTCCCAGGTGTACTTGAATGCACCGTGATGTCTCAGGGGTTTATGTAGAAATTTATATAGCCAATTGCTTTTTAAACTTATTCAATTCCCAAAATATAGTTATGTTTTTTTTTTATATATATATCTATGGAAGCATTTCCATGTAAAATGACTTGGAACATTTAGTTAGCATGCACATCTGTCAGGCTGTGGCTGCCCTGCAGATAAAAGGCAGGACAAGTCCGATCTTGTCCTGTTCTGGTGTCTTGAGGCGATAAGACACAGTTTGTCCATCACATTAGTATCTTTTTTCTTGGACCAAGTTGCTAAGTTCAGCAAAGTTCAAGTTTCTGGCACAACCTCGGCTACTAGCACGGAGAAGGGAAACGTCCAGCAACACTTGGACATGGTTAAACTCACAAAGAAGTAAAGAGAGTAAATACTCACACACCTATGAATGAGTGAATAAATGAAGGCTTTATTTCAAACATGTTAATAAATAAATACATAAATATCAAAACTAGTCAAGTTAGAAAAGCAAACACAACAAAAGTCGACCCAACATGAAGCTGTGGTTTTAAAGAGGAAACCAGTGATGTGACCCACCAAGCTGCATCGGCAGCAGTATTATCTGATTTGATCTCATTTGAAAGAAATATTGATGCGGTTTAAAGAGCCAGCACACCGTCCAGAACTGTTGTAAAGTAACGTGTCACTCAGAACTGAAAGAAGTTTCTGTTTCTACGGAATAAACAGGTTTTTTTTAGGCCAAGGACGCTGGTTCTATTTGTACCTTCTTACTTGAAGTTTGTTTCCAGTTATGTCTCCTTCGCTACAGCTATCTGAATGCAAATGTGCCTCACTTTTTAAACAAATGACTTTCAAACGTTTGCTCCCAGATGAAAATTCAGCTCTTTTCTAGATACGTGTTGTTTCTCTGTGAAGGCTGAAGGTATCAGGGGAGGAAGATGCAGCAGAGCTGTCGCGATGAAGAGGACGGGGGTGATGGGCAGAAAGCAGCCGATGAATTAATCATGGAGGCTGCTCTGAAAGCATGTAGGGGACTGAGGTTGGTTTGCAGCGAGCATCGATTGCTGCACCGGCCTGCAGAACGTAGATACTCACAGCTCTCTGGGGTGTCCTCCTCATCCTCCTCATCCTCCTTCAATCCTGCTCCATCACAGCAGTTTGTCTTCTTGTGAAGTGTTGGAATATTTTTTAATACCAGCTGACAGATTAGCTCATGTTCTGTTATTTCTCGCTGGTCGGCGACCAGATTAAGCTGCTCACACCTGTTCTGTTCTTATCCTCCCTCCTTTCCTTCCTTCATAACTCCTTTCTTCTATGCTTTCTCTTTTTTCCTTTTAAAATAATTTTATCTGTAAAATTATAATAAAATCATGCTTATGCTTGTTTTTTTGTTTATTTTATCATTAATTAAAACTTTATTAGTTCGAAAACTTAATGTTTATGCTTTTCTATTTTTAAATAAAAATGTAAACAATTTTGTTATTCACTTTTATGCTTTTTCTTTTTTAAATTACATTTTTTATACTATTCTTTAAACATATTTTGATTTTGATGCCTTTTTATTTTTTATTATTTTTAATCTAATTTTTTGTCTCTTGCTTTTTTCTTTAATTTTTTTTAATCAATATTTATTTGTACTCATGTTTTTATTTTTAAATTATCTGACTTTTTTTTTTTTATTAATTAAAAATAACTTTTATCCCTTTGTTTTCTACAGAAGGAATATTTGCGGTTGTAGCTGAAGATTTTTCTGTCCTTATGTTGTAAAACTAACCCACACAGGTGAATTTCAGCCCTTTTAGTCCTGATGAAAGATGACAAACAACCAACAAGAGACTAGATATGATATAATAAAGATCACGGCACATTAAAGAATGATGCAATTTGTTAGTTTCAGTTTTTATGAATCCATTAGTCGACATGTTTGTCTGACTAGAGTCACAAGAAAAACCTCAGGGGCTGCAGCTGATGTCAGAGTGTTTTTTCTTTTTCAGTCACGCTGACTTGTTAAAACACAAAAACAAATTTAGTTTTGAACAAAATGAGAGTTTGTAGCGTCAGAGAACAGAAGGAATTAAGGCAGAATATTTCATTTTATGTATTTTTAGTGGGACAGTGCATATTAATAAATGTAGAGTTAGCAAGATGCTAATTTTCGTCCCTGGGTCGTCTGACACCCAGATGCTCAGTAACGACGTCCAGGTGGACGATATCTATCCAGGGCTGTGTCCGAATGTGCACCCTACTCCCTAACCCTCGTTCACTACGTAGGGCTGCACTATCTAGCACACTACATGGTGTCCAAATGTCCCCCCTACTCCCTACATAGTGCCCTTTATAGGGGTCACGCCATTTTGTAAGGGTGTTCGAAAGTCCAGAGAGAAAAACATAGGGCACTCAAAGTTACCCACAATGCATCTTGAAAAGTAGTGAGCATCGATGCTCACTAGACGGGTCAATATAGACCACAATGCATTGCAGGCAGAAGCTCAACATGGCGCAAGGAGGCGGAAAACTTTTTTTATTGAATAGATATTCAACAAGAATAAAATACAACATAAGGAATAAAAATAAAAATATTTACACACCACTTTGGATTGGATTTGACTTGTATTGTGGTTGCCGTGGTGACGGCTGGTAGTCACGTGGTCTGCGACATGGAAAAAAAAAGGCAGCTTCGTGTCCGAATCGCCAGGAGAAGGAGTCACTATGTAGTGAAGGAGGGGTTAGGGAGTAGGGTGGACATTCGGACACAGCCCAGGTTTTCAGATGATGTTACTTCACCTGCCAGTGTTTTCTGTCATTGCTAATCAGTGTGTAAACTGTACACACACACACACGTTTCATTCTGGCCTCCTAATGACTGTGTGAACTGTCAGATCTGATTGGCTGTTTTGTGGGTTTAAATCCCGTGAGATGAAAGGATGAACTGAGTGGCTGCGAGAGCCGATGCAGGCTGACTTTTAATCTGCTCCAGTTCCTTTAGCCTGTGACTCTCAGCTGACTGAACACACACACCAGAGCGGGCCACTAACAGGTACACAATCACACAAAAGCACACAACAAGGAGGCTGAATGTGACGAGATCGCTTCATCGCAATGTTACCGTAAAAGGCAGTGAAGAGAAAGAAGGCGTCCAGAATCATTTTTATTTCTGATAAAGATTTTTAAAGGACTTTTACTTAGCGATCATAATACGGATCTATTTAATCTGTTTTATATTTACAGAAGAACTACCCCATAAATGAAAACATTAGATAGCTGCATCACTTATACATCATCACGGTGCAAATGTCTTGAGCTACTTTTTATTTCCACCTCTCTTCCAAGCACATTTTATTGTACACTGATCTTTTTTTTCCTGCTTTTTTATTTTTATTTTTATTTTCATGCCAGTCCTTTTGCACCTGATCACCTAAGTTTTTTTTATTTAATTCTTTTTTAATTTATTAACTTCATTCAGGATCCTACCAGCATTGTTTTGTAAATCCCAAAACTTAGAAAACAACTCATTTTAAATGAGATCTTTACTCTCTTTGTCACAAAGACACATCCTGTATTCCCATTTCTTTAGTTTCATCTGTACAAAACAGCAAGTATAAGTTTGGCAGACAATAGATAAGGTTTCAGCAGGGACAAGGTGATTCCTAACGTCCCAAAGGGGTGGCTCAAGACTTTTACACAGTATGGCATTATTAGTTTGAGATAATAACAGTGAATTTTTAATTATATTAACTTTTAATTATTATTCTTTTTATTAAAACGACTAAAACTAAAATCAGTCAGTAGTGTTTTCTACTAGTGTGAATTAACTTCTGTCTCTCCTGGTGTAGCTTACACGCTACACTCCGTTAGCCTCATGTGTTAATGTGTATTTTTGCGTGTGCTCGTGCATGCAGGTGCCGTAACAATTTGCCATGCAAATCAGGCTGTAATCTGGTCCATCCTGGCAGGATGTCACACAGACAGCCCCCCAGCAGGGCTTGATCCCTAATCCCATTCATCTACTTTACTACCAACGCCACTGCGAGGAATCTGCACACCCCCATCACTGTGGACCGCTCCACTCCCTGTCACCTCTGCAGTGGCAGGGCTGTACCACTGGGACTGCTGCTGCAGGGGGGACCTTCACTGCTGTTCTTATGTAATTCACTGTGGTGCTGACATTGTGGAGCAAGTCGGCCTTTGATTGGATGAATTTAACAGAGACACTTTGGGAATTAGCTAGATTCTGTTGAGATGAAGCAGTTAGCTGAGGCTTGTCACTGTCGTCTGAGGGTTTCCGGCAGAGTCCAGCTTCATCCTCCACCTGCAGTCTTTCCTCTGAACACTGAACTGCTCCCACGCTGCAATCAGCCTGCAGTCATTTAAATATCTTTCTTCTAACAGCAGAGCTGTTTGAAATCCCAACAATCCTCCTGTAAGCTTCTTGCCTTTTTGTGTCAGCAGTAACGTCCTCCTTTCCCTCCTCCCCCTCCTCAGAGAACATTGTAAAGAATAACAAGTGTTTCTCTTCCCGTTTAATTCAAAATCATTGTTTTAATCTGGAAACTTGTGGATTTTTACATTCAGGAAAATTATTTATTACTTTTTATCTTTTCATATTTGTTTAACTGAAGGTCGTCAGCATTATTGTGAAATCCATCCTTCTATACTTCAGCTTCAGTATTGGGACGTACTGGGTCCAGTCAGTGTTCTGTACTGGCAGTTAAAACTGCTGGTATGGAACTGTTTGGATCTATTCTGCAAGGCCTATTTGATGTAAATTAATTCACCAGCACCAGTCACCAAAGGTCCACGAGGTCACTTTGCAGCCTGTTTATAATGTACAACTGCAGTGACTCTGAGCCAAAAATAAAAGACTAGATGAAGAAAACAGGGCAGAAAAAGAAAAGTAAGCATATTTCTTTTCAGGAGAGACTTGTGGAATATATGAAAATGCTTCACAGGAATGGTAGAAGGATGATGAAATGATTAAATTTGCAGGCTTTGATGTGGTTGACCCAGTCTATAGATTTGCATGCCCATCCACAGAGTCCCGACCAGTTACTCGTCTACCTGTTGTAGCTGTTGCTGCTGTTTTGGATGCAGCATCAGAAATATGTCGGCTGCTCCTGCCCGTCAGCTTTGCACTCCTGCAGAGATTGTGCATCTTTTTGTGTTTAAAGTTGTTTTTTTCTTCGATCGTGATGTGGACAGAAACTGAAATTTGATCGTTAATAAACAAGAATGCTTTAGTGGTTTGTCACAACTATCGTTGATAGTACGTAAGAACCTACGTCGCTTGTTTTTCCAATACAGAGATATTGACGATGGCAAACATCATTGATGTTTTTGAATACCTCCAAGGACTTTTTGATAAGTTGCTTCAGATGTTAGTTGGTTATGTCAGGAGATACGAGGATACCTCATATTGGATCTAAACAAGGATAGTCATCAGATTAGGAATATTATAGTAAATAAAAACATATTCATGGCTGATCTGGCGGCTGGTTGGCTCAATTTGTAGCACATCAATCTCCCATGTGGGAGACCAGGGTTCAAATCCCTCACGGTCATTACCACCTTCCAGTTGGGTCATTAGGCTAGACCGTTAACGCTGCTGCCTAACCATTGTAAGTTGCTTTAGATAAAAGCGTCTGCTAAATAAATAATATTTAATCTCCACCAAGTAAAATGTGAATATTGGCTTGTTGTCATGTTGTACAGCTCTATTTTGTCTGGAATATGCTTGTAAAATACTAACTGTACTGTAGACTGGGGGTTGACCACATTTCTGCACCAAGTCAGACATCTGATGACTGGTGGAGAAATCACTCCATCAGCACCGCCCCTTCTCCGTTCCTCCATCATCTTCCTCCGTGCACAGACGTAAAGGTCTCAGACTGGCTTCCACTTACTTTTGCATGTCTCATCAGCTTCTAAAACGGCGCTGGGCTCTCACCAGATGTGTCATAAGCATGTCTGTTACCAAGCAGCGGCCATGATGCATCGTTAAGATTTGGGGAATTTCAGATTTTTTCAATCTTTACTGGAAAACCACCTCTTCTCATTGGACTTTGACTCAGCTTGAGAGTTAATTTTCTTATTATTTTAGATTAGATATTTTTTATTGTTTTTATTATGGTCTTGTTTATTCTAATTTTAGATTTGACTTTATTTTATTGTGTTAAATTTCTAGACCTATTTTATACCCTTTAATGTATTCTCAGTGTACTCAGTGTTTTATAAATAAAGTTGGCTTGGCTTGGAACTTCTTTAAAACTTTTACCTTAGTCAACCTTTGGCCTTACATTGGGTCAAACTGGTCCCTACACTGCCCCTAGTGGGTATTCACATATTGCAGCTTACTAAAACGCAGCATTAGCATATGTGCACACATAGCGCTTCAAACAAACACAACTAACACAAGGCAGCCATGATAAAGACAGTTAAAAGTATGTTCTGGGTCATAGATGATCCTTCTTCCAACCGCCTGCCCTGAACTGCTACAAAGATGACGGGTTAGTGTAGGTGCTGCTGTGTGATTTATCTGAGTTTGATCTGTCCCAGATGAAACTCCATCATGCTGGTCACATGACTCACACTTCTTATCTCCTTCCGTCCAGTCATGCTCTGACTTTTCCAGTAAAACTGCACGTTTGTGACTTTTATAGTTAAATATGTTTCACATGTCTTGATTCTCGTTGTCTGTCTCTCTCTCTGTCTCCGTGCTGTTTTCTTTTCCTTCCTCATTTCCCCTCCTCTTCATCTTTACCAGGTCAGTAGTCGTAGGCATCGTTAATCTCTTACGGCTGCAGCTACTTCTCTTAACAGGCTTTGCTCCTAATTGAGAAACTCTAAAATTACCATCCAGCAGGGAAGGATGTCGGTGTTAGCATGAGTGTCACTCAGCATCTGTGTGTGTGTGTTTTCTGCTTTGCTTCCTCAGCATCAGAGCAAACACAGCATCTCATTAGGTTTGAACTCATCAGCTGCTTTTTGGCAGATTGCCCCTGGTGAAGTGTTAGATAATCAATAAGAAGCATTCTTGTTTATTAACCAGTGATTGATTAATGATTTTATCATATAGCCAACATTCCCGGCATCCAGGAGGGGAATTATTCCTGGTTTTAATGTAATTCTTATTCACTTCATCAGCATCGATCTTTTGAACATGTCGTTGCATCGATCTTGATATAGATTCGTTCTTATCTGCTATCCTTTCCTGGGTGTATTGATGGCGGTGCACGGGTGTGTCTCAAGGTGGAGGGTTTTTTCACTTGAAGTCAGAGTTTACTGAAGCCTCCCACAGTCTGATTGGTGGGTGAAGAGATGAACTTCTGGGCCAGAAAATTTTAAATTAAAGAAAATATAAATGATAGAATTCTAGAGTTTAGTTGTTTTTTGTCTGTAGGTAGACAGACAACATTAACTGGATAACAAGTTTTTAGTTGTAGCAACATTACTGGGGTTTGCACGCATGAATCTGCAGCTGAGACAGAGAAAACACTCTTGGCGTAAAAACAAAAAAATCTGAGTTAAGCTGATTGTTTTTTGGATGTGTGTGAATAGATGGACGTGATGAGTCATGACTGGACCGGCTGACAGTGAGCACATGAAGGATACCGCTCTGTCAGGGTCTGTGCTTAATATGTGGTTTCTTGTTGAGTCAAAGAAATTTATTTGGAGTTTGAATCTTCAGATATTTGGTCAAACTTTTGTGAAATTGAGCCAAGGAAGATCTTTTAAGTCTAAGGAAGAAGTGTGCCACACAGGAATGGGTCAAGTATTTGGTTTTTAAGGACCTGCAGGGTTTGGATGTTTCCTGCTGCAATACACCTGAATCAGATTAATAGGTGACGGTGACTGGGCAGAATGTGATGGCAAGCCCTTGAGGAGAGCCATTTAATTTGTTACAGGTGTGTTGGAGCAGGAAAATGTCTAAAACCTGCAGGACTGCGGCCCTCGAGGACTGGAGCTAACCATCACTGGCTTAACTATTAATGCCTGAATTTATTTACAATTATATAATAAGAAAATAAATACAGAACACAAATGCTATATTTCAATAAACTACAATTAAATAATTAATAACAACAAAAAATGTAATTTAATACATAGAAATTTATTAATTAAATTGATAAAATAAAAAGACCTGTAGTGGTTTGTCACAAATTTGTGGAAACGATGCCAGAGTCTTCAGAAACGGCTTGTAAAAAGGAAATGGAAGAACTGGTCTGGTACTTCTTCTCCAGCTGAACCCTATCACTCATTCATGACTCCAGTATGAGGATAACTCCCCCTCCTCTTGGTGTCTGATATTTCCCATCACCACTGTTTCAGTGCACCAACACCTGAAGGAACCAGACTTTGACCAAACTACTCCACGGGACACGCTTGGGATGAGAACAAGTTGCCAAAATATTCCCCCCAAAAACAGTAAATATAAGTGTCTGAATGACACCGAGCGGCGTATACTTGGTCCAGTCCAGTCGGAGTAGCTTCATAAGTGATGTGTGGCAGCAACAGTTTGCCTGTAATGAGTTTGATTCTTTCTTTACTGTCAAAATTCAGAAAATCAGGCAGGCAGTCAGAGCTTCCATGCCAGGGGCAGGACATATGTCCCTGTGTCCACTCAAAGACATGAACACCATGACACATTTTTCCCCAATCAGTCCAATCACAACTTCCTGACACTAAATAACAGTTCTGATGTCTACCAGTCAGGTTTTGGGCACACAACAGCACTGAGACTGATCTAGTCAAGGTCCTTAATGACATCCGCCTGTGCACAGATAACCTTAAACATTTCAGTCCTGGTACTGCTATATCTCAGTGCTGCATTTGACCCGGTCGACCATAACATCTTACTAGACCGGCTGAAAAACTGGGTTGGACTTTCTGGTACTGCCATTAATTGGTTTGAGTCCTATTTAAAAGACAGGGATTACTTTGTGTCCATAGGAAACTATAAATCTGAGCGAAACAAAATAGCCTATCGGGTTCCCCAAGGCTCGATCCTGGGGCCACTGCTGTTCAAAATCTACACACTGCCACTCACTCAAATTATGAAAAACAACAAAATATGTTACCACAGTTATGCTGATGACACACAAATCTACATAACCAGCTCACCAGGAGACTACAGTGCGATCCAAACTCTGATCAACTGCATCGATCAAATTAAAGATTGGATGTGACAGAACTTCCTTCAGTTAAATGAAGACAAAACTGAAATAATAGTTTTGGAGCCAAGGAAGAAAGATTAAAAGTCAGTTCTCAGCTTCAAACAGGAAAGTTTAAAACTAACAACCAAGCCAGAAATCTGGGACCAGTCCTGGACTCAGATCTGAATTTCAGCAGTTATATTAAAACAGCTGTGAACTTGGTCTATTATCACTTAAAGAACAGATCAAGGATTAAAGGACTGATGACTCAGCAGGACTTAAAAAGAACTTGTCTATGCATTTATCTTTAGTAGACTGGACTACTGTAATGCTGTCCTCTCACAGGTCTCCCTAAAAAGTCCATCAGACAGCTGCAGATAGTCCAGAACGCTGCTGCTCGAGTCCTCACTAAGACCAAGAAAGTAGATCACGTAACTCCGGTCCTCAGATCTTTACACTGGCTTCCTGTCTGTCAAAGAATTGACTTCAAAATCCTGCTGTTAGTTTACAAAGACCTGAATGGTTTAGGACCAAATACATTCAGGATCTTCTGGTTCGTTATGAACCAACCAGATCCCTCAGGTCATCGGGGTCGGGTCTACTTTCTGTTCCCAGAGTCAGAACTAAACATGTAGAGGCACCGTTCAGCTTTTATGCTCCTCACATGTGGAACAAACTCCCAGAAACCTGCAGGTCTGCTGAATCTCTCAGCAGTTTTAAATCAGGGTTAAAAACTTTTCTATTTGCCTTCTTTTATCAGAACAACTGCTAAATAACTTTATTTTGTCCTTTTTATCTATTTTATTGAGGTCTTTTGCTTTCCTTTTTTTATTTAATTTTCTTTTATTTCTTTTAAAGTCAGTTATTTAATGCACTTGTTATTGCTTCTTGCACCCTGCTGTGATGCTTCTAATGTTTTATGTAAAGCACTTTGATTTGTCTTGTACATGAAATATGCTATACAAATAAATTTGCCTTGCCTTCACCCTTTATGGAGACATAAGTCCAAATAACCAATATGTACATGTCGGCATAGGCTTACACAACAACCTAAAGGATGTACACTTTTTTCCTGTGTATGTGTGTCAGTGTGTGTCTGGATGTATGTGTGTGATTAGAAGACGTGGGGTGTCCGACTGATCTGCTCCATCTGTCATGGGGTCTTGGTGGCCTTTAATCACCACCTACATCCTGCAGGGCTCCAGACCTGTGCTTTGTTTAACAGCCGGTGCAGACACAGCCCGATTCTTCTTGTCCTTAAATAGCCAGCTCAAATTTTCCAACATGGCAGAGTTTGATCAATATTTTTTCATAGTGGCGGGGTTAATCTGAAACACATTTAAATCAGATGTGGGATTCAGAAATGCGGTCAGTCAAAACTCCTAAACACATCTGAGTGGAAAAAAGACTGACTACTACTTAATTACGATGTCGCACCCTATTTGAATTCTTGCTTGTGTTCTTATTCTCAGATGTAAGTCGCTTTGGATAAAAGCGTCTGCCAAATGACTGTAGAATATAATATAATAGAATAGAAAAGAGGCTCCTTGTACTCAGCGTGGTCCCCTGTGACATTACAGAGCATGCCACCATCTATTGAAGGAGGGATAATAAAAAGGGGCTGGAAAGGGGGAGGGTCCTGCTCGCCTCCATGTTACTAAGTCTTCTGGATTTCCCATCTGTCACCCCTCTTTAGCAAATCCTCACCCATCCCTGCTATCCCACCCACCATTCCCTCACTCTGTCTCCTCTACATGAGGGTTTAATCAGACAATAACATGGAGTGAGGGATGGATGGAGAAATGGTGGCAACCAGCTCATAGGGGTGTGAGGGACAAAACAGGAGAGAGAGAACACTGGCTGTTGGTTCGATCCCCTGGTCTTTATTTTAGACTTAACACACACCAGATTATACAGTTTTATCTGAAGCCTAAAGAGAGACTGGAGCATCCAAATTCCCCCAGCAGAGAATTACTGTTGGGGGGATTTGTTTGGTTTAATATGTGATGTTTAGAAATAGAAACACAAAAGATTTTGGGGGGAGTAAAAAAACAAATGAACTAATTGTTATTTATTTTAGTTTCTTGGTCCGCTGTATGAATGGAGGGGGGGCTTAAATACTGTCTACAATGCTCCAGCTGTCACTTTTTCTGCTGCGATCTCATCATCCACCACATTTTGACCCCCCTCCTTATTGTCTCTCTGGTCATTGTTTACATCCCACTTTTAGAAGTTCTGCTGTCTCTGTGACCACCTGTGAGGTGGTTTTAGGTGTGTGTTATGGATGCTGTTGGATGGCCCTCAGATAAAGTATTTAGGGTATTTCCTGCTGCGTATAGACCCCGAGTCAGTGTGTTTGATTGTAAAAACACACGGAGAAAACCACCAAGATGGAGGCCTGGGTCTCTGTGTAGCCTGCTTACCCTCAAACCGGAACCTGTGCCACAGCCAGTGGATCGTTGGATGAGTAAACTTCACACTGCTGGTTTGACATGTGGTTAAATCTGACAGGTTGTTGGATGAGAGTGTCATCAACCTTGTCAGACATGTAATAATATGAAAGTTAGTCATTTCTGAATGTTAATTGGCAAAGAAAACAAGGATTTCTGAAGGGGAATTCATGCAGCAGACAAGTCACCTCCAAATCAACTGAGAGATCACTAAAATATTTTTTCAAGATAAATAAAGATGATGTTTGATCAAAGTGTTGCGTTTAAGTCCTACTCGTAAAACAGGATGAGGAAAACGAGGCATTGTTACGACACTCGTTAGTGAATGATACCCTGAGGGGAGACCTGTTATCACCATCCTGCTTTACATTTTAGCTGCAGGCTGCTCCTAAATGCAGAGTTCAGGAAACACTTAAGTCAGTTTCAGCTTATTTGGGTTGAAACAGACGTCTGAGCACGCTAAGGTAAAAGGGAGAAATCCCTGAGTGCGTATGGTCAGCTTGTCTGCATGTTTGTGTGTGTCAGCGTTGACACAGCAGAACAGAGTGCGGCCTGAGAACATTCCTGGAATAACAAACATGATGGAGGGTGGAGAAAGGAAGTTGGAGCTGTTTTCTTCTGTTCTTAAAGAGGCAGCAGAAAGTCTGGGTAGGGAACACTAGAAAAGACGTCTTCATCCACTCCTTTTTTCAAGTATTTTTAGGAATTCTGCACCGAACTAATGGCTAGCCAGCCATCTTATGGAGACCATTTCTGAGCTGAGCCTTCAGCTGAAGGTCCAGATGCATCTCTTAGGTCCCAGTTTCTGCACATCATGCTGAGATGTGTCAAGTTTTCAGTTAACAGCTGTTTGGGAGTCACTTTGTTGCTGCTAAATCCTGTTTTCTGTCTGTCTGTTTTTCACGGATGCATCTAAAGAAATGTCTTTGTGACAAAGTGCCTAAAGATCCAGTTTGAGATCCCTTGAGTTAGGAGCTTTTTTATGTTGAAATAAAACATGTGGCATGTCTTAAAAAGAAGAGAACAAAAACCTTTACTTCTGAAAATGGTACGAGTACAAGAACTGGACTGAAATAAGGGAAAAGTAGAAAATATTCATGGAAAATCTTCAACATACCTTCAGAAAGCTGGAGAACTGTTGCACAAAACCACGTTAAGTCTGTTTGGTCCACTTTAAACAAAACCTGGTCTGCTTCCAATGATGGTACAGTTGGTTTGGAGCAGTGTGAACGCTCAATCCCACTCTGGTGTGGACCTGGCACGGCCCCGGGCCAGGCCAGACCTGGGGTTGCTCTAGTCAGCTTGAAAACCGGGAGTCTCGGTTCACCTGCAAGTGAACCCTGGTGCGGTGTGCTTGCTGTGTGAAAGGATGGACCATCACAGGAAGTGACGTAGGATGACATGCTGGAAATTTAGCTGCCTGTTCTTCTGCCCATACTGGATGGATTCTTTTGAAAACCTGTAAACGGGTTTAACACCAAAGTTTAAAACACAAACACCCAGACTGAATAAATGCATTGTTGTTTCATTGTTTACTTGCCGTGAGGGGGGCTTGTTCGGTCCTGGCCAATCAATGAGCCAGATTTACTTTTTCTTCTTGGTCAGTGGTTTCGTTTCGGGGAATATCTCCCCGTGCAAGCAGTTGTTGTAATCGCTTGCAGTTGTCCAGGTGATTTGGTTCGCTAAACTTCAGTGTGAAAGCAAATCAACCAAAGCGGCAAAATGTTTGGAATTCCCCGCCCAATCAGAAGATGCCCCTCAGACTATCCTGGTGTGAAGGCGCCCCTACAGATTGCAAGATAAAATACACAGTACACAGAACTGTAAGAAAACACACACACACACCTACGTAGCCTCCAGCCTACATGTTGTTTTCTTCTAGCATAATTCCCTGTTTGTGTCTCCACTAAAAGAAGAACTTGGGATGTGCTCCTAGTCTTCATCTTCTTCATGAACAGTTGCATCCACGTATCCGTCCCCTCAGAGTTCTGCTTCTGTGTTTGTAGACCTCTGGCCTGCATCCTTGGTTCAGCTGGGGATCATTTAATTTTTTTTTTATTCCAATCAGCAGATGTAAAACTACAAATAAATTTTTGCATGTTCACTGTTGATAACAAAGTCAAACCACCTGTTTTTCTTGTTCACCATTTGTTCCCTTTTGTTGACACATTATCACATGGGAGATGCTAACGTCTGATTTCATTATGTGAGATTATATCTTGAAATCCAACTGATTTCTCCCATTGCTCTGCTTTCATCAGTTTCTCCTAGTTAACTTTGACCTACTTTCTGGTCTCCCCCATGAAATATTCCATATGTATAATGATGCAGACGCTGACTGAATCATCTGTCATTCATCAGTTTTTGTAGCTACTGCTTACTCATCATTTTCTCTCTAAACTCTCAGCCCTGTATGAGATGATGGAGCTGGAACATTAAGTAGTTTTTTTTCCCTTTTTTTTATATATATATCTGTCTGAACGTGATCATTATTATTTATTAGGAGAAGTTTTCTCTGATTTTAGTTAATGCTAAAGGTGGATCCACCTATAATAGATATTTACACAATGGTTGGTTAAATAAGTGTGTATGGATGGCAGGGTGGATGTCCAGGTTAATAATCTACTGGTCTGTCAGGAGGAGGGCAAGAAGTTACTCAGGCAACCAGTGAGATGTGTGCAGCATCTACGGTGATGTTTTGACTGTAATCTACCTCAGTGATGGAAAAAGCCTCAATTCAAAGCTGTAGTCATAACTTTGTGAAGTAAATTTTCTCTTTGGTGGGGCTTGGATTGCACTCTGAGATCAGGTGAGGGGTGGAAACCTGGTTAGGATGCTTTCTAGGTGCTTCCTCTCTGGCGGCTGGACTCCGGTCCCATGGTCCACCAGGGACTTTCCAGCAGGATTAAGTCCTGGGAGCGGCTGGGAATAACCCACAAAGCCCTGCAGGTAGTTTCTGAAGATCAGCGTCCTGAAATAAAGATATTAAAAGCATGTATGTCAAACATACGGCCCATGGACCAAAATCAGCCCGCCATTAGGTCCAATGTGATCCGCAGGAATAGAAAAAATTAACTGCAATTCCTCATTTTTTAACATCTTTCTAACTTAATAGAGCTGGCTTAAGTTTCTATGATGGAGCGAGTCAGTTCAGGTGACCAGGATTGCTACACCGATGTGGAAATATCATGTATGTACATTTTAAATAACTTCTTACTCTTGAAGTAACTATGTGTTCAGCTGCAGGTTCCTGGGATTAAATGTTTTGGGATTTTGAAGATCCATTGTGATCTGGAGGATCTGGAACACCAAAGATGCACTGCAGCATGAAATTACGTTGCATCAAGCCACCATAAAAACATGTTGACAGGAACATTGTAAGGAAAAGTAACCAGAAATAAAATTAAATAAAAACAAAGTATAAAATTATAAATAACTTTAAAATAGAAATGGATATATACATATAGTGCAAATAGTGAAATAAAGTTTCAGTAATTGAAACTGAACTTATTTTTCACAAAAACCTTCAGGTAGTTCATGTTGTTTTCTAAAAAGATAGTTCGGTAAAGTAAAGTAAAGTAAATGTATGAGGAGTTTTCGTTATTTATAGGTTGTAATACGGTTATTTCCCGAGTCCGGTGAACTATGAATGACGGAAGTTGGTCTGTCGTCATCCAATGAAGTTTTAAATGAATAATTTTCTCCATTTGTTCTAAAACGCACCTAACGGACGTTGCTTAGAGAAAACCGTGGACCAGTCTCAGTTCCCGTTCTTGGCCTGTTTGGTCTGCAAGAGGAAGGTGTTCCTTCCCTTGCAGGGATAGAGTAATGGTCTTCCAGCTTTAAGATGAGACGATGTCTTATCCATGTGAATCAGAGGGCAAAGACCAAGGGAGGAATTGGGCTGGACTGTAGTCTCAAAGGGCAGACCAGGATGAAGACCGGCCGCTGAGGATGATGAGCTGAGCGTGTTTAGTCATGGTCACATGATGAATATTTTTCAGGTAGAATAAAAATTCTCAACGTTTTTTAAACCTCTGGGCCTCACAATCTCCTTCATTGGTTACAGGTGCGTAACAACTCAGCTTGAAAATGAGGATATTTTAAAATGAAGTTATGAATATTGAATTAGTGCAGTGGAAAGCACAGACTGTCTCTCTTTTAGGTGGGTGTCTGCACATCTCGTGGCTGTCTGAAAATCAGGTCACTCGGTGGGTGAAGGGTTTGCTTACATGTTGGAGGCTGTGGTGTTTATTCAGCCATAGATGGGCTGCACGGCTTTTCTACTGCCTATGGTCTCTGGTTTATGTTGATATAATAAATAATTATCACAGTTGCCCCCCTAAAAATGTACTTATTGTCTTAAATATTTAGGATAAGTGGATTAAATTTAAAAGCTGAGATAATTTTGTTGTTTTGACTTTGGTTTTAAGTTTGTGGTGATTGCAGGTCATGCAGCGAGCCCTCGCTTGCATCTACCTGCACAGGTCCAGTCGTGGCTTGTACGTTAAATGGTTTACTGCTTTAAATGAGGCATGTCTGCCTCTGTAGAGCACATTCCATGATTTATATGATGATATGAAGGAAAGAGGCTGTGAGTGCAATAATCTACCTGTCTGTCCACTGCTCTGTTCATTAAACTGTCTGGTGGAAACCCTCCCGCTCTCAGCTCCACGATCCCAGAACATCCCAGCAGCATCTACCTCTCAGGGACCTTTTTTTCTGTATTACATCTTGTGTAGGTTTATGTGTATGAAGCAGCTGTTTTTATGGGGTGATATCTGAACTGCTGAACTCGAGCATCTTAATGTTTGGCTGAAATCAGGGAAACAGAAATCTTAGTAGTTATTTTGCACTCATTGAACTTCAGGATATTCATGCAGAAAAAGTAGATTTTCCACCGAGGAACTATTTTTATCCTCACAAAGCTGCAGTGTGTTCTACTTTTCCTCCCGAGCACGGAGGTTGGGCTCGGCTCGGCTGGCAGAGACTCGCTTTCATGCTGGAGGACATTTCAACAACGAGCGGTGGCTTGATGAATCGGAGGCTTGAACATGAGTTTCCCAGCTTCTTCCTCCCAGATGCATGCCTCTGCTCGGAAACAGGAAGTCAGCTGACAAAGTTTTTGAATTTGTGATTTGTTTGCTGCATCTGTATGTCTTTTTTCCTGCTGTCAGCGAAGTATTCTCCTTCCATGTCCCAGATATCTAGAAACAAGAGTTCAGGGCCTTGCTGTTGTACTAGAAGCTGCTCAGTGCGACGCTCTTCCACAGACCCAGTCCTCGGCCGGCAGGGCTGTCATGTTTCTCCCCTCCTCTCGTTGCAGTCAGAGGATGAAGCTGCTCAGCATCCTGACTTAGCCTCAGAGCTGTGGGCTGGGAGGGTCTGAGCAGAGCCAGATCACAGCTCTGCACCAGCCGACCTCCCTTTCACTCTGCTGAGGAAGAGGAGGAGGGGAGGCGAAAGCAACAAAGGCCAAGAGAAAAGAGGAGGACGCGGAGTGGTGGTGTTTGTACGCAGCAGATGAATGAAATCTTTATCTCAGATGGAGAGACGACACGGCTGCTCTCCCATATCTCCTTTTGGCTCCTTTTCCTCCTGCTGGTTTAGCTTCTACTCAGTTTTATTCCTCTTCTTTCTTACAGATTCTCTCCTTCTCCTCCCAATCTGTCTTTCCCCTTCTCCTCTGAACTCGGCCCCCTGGTGGAAGTCTGGCAACTCTTCTTTTTTTTTTTTTTCTTATCATCTGCCACCTTAATTTTTTCCTGCTTTTTAAACCCAGCAGAAAACATGAAATTGGGAACAATTAACTTCTGCTCCTTTTTCCCCTAATTTGTGCCTGATTTCCAATTAACCCTTCGTCCGGCGAGTTTTTCAGCTGCTTCGTTAAACAGTTCAGTCCAACTGATACTTTTATTTATTTATTAAAAAAAAAAAGGCAAACTGAAGCCTAGTCTGCCAAACGTTTAAATTTAGTTTTTAGTTTCTGTTCATTGAACGCACCTCTTCCAGGTTAAACCATGAATCTCCCTCTGTGGGAAACCCTGAAGTCCCACTTGAACTTCAGCCTGAGTGACTCTTGGCATCATGGGTTTGCAGCAAAAGAAGAACCTGTTTGTTAGTGTTACACAATGCACATTTAGCCCTGTGTGAAGCTGGGAAAACATCATCTCTGTAGATGTGTGTGTGTTAGTGCTGAAATGACCTGGCTAAAACATCACTGGATGTTACATCATTTTTGTCCCAAACTAACGGTCTCGTCCTGCAGATGGTGTAAAGACTCAGCTCAACTCTGCACCTTTTTCTCTGCTGGAATACAAACACACCCAGAGCTTATACCTCTAAAGTTGTTGAATCAGCTGGACGATAAGAAAGCTGCATGTTGGCGTTATTACAGGAACGCAGAGAGTTTGTGTAGCGAGAGCCGCTGACGGAAGGAGAAAGAAGTTTGTGTGTGATGTGTAAAATCGGTGAGGGATGTTAAAGGAAGATGGATGCAGTGAATTACTGGAGAAAGAAGGAGACGGAGGGATGAAATAGAAATGTGTATACGGTAGTTCTGTGGGAGGAACGGCCCAGAAAAGGGCGGCAGGGAGCAGGAAGGACACGGGAGCGAGCTCAGAGTTGAACAAAGGCCTATTTTTGTGAGATCCGTCCTGCAGCCGCATGTCTTTATGTCTGAGGGTGAAAACCGTCTCTCAGGACCTGCTCACATTTGCTGCCTTATGGCAAAGCCGACGCAGTTGTTCTGCTTATTTATTGGGCACGCAGCATTCACAGTAGCGTGTTTCTGCTGCTCCTCGTGGCTGATTCACCATTCGAGGTTAACTTGCATGGAAGAATGTGGGAGCTCAGCTCATATTTAGTCTCCATGAGGCCTTCAGATTCCTTCTGCTCTCTCAATGCTGAAGAGCCGAATTGTTCCCGCCGTGCTTCCTATATGAGCACAATTTCCTGTATGCCACAAACAGCATATTAAAACCGGCTTCTGTTTCTCCACGGCTGTATTTACACACTGTTCTGCCTCTTGTCCAGGACACTGAAGAATTCCCACAATAGCAGAGGCTGCAACAGTTCTCCTGATCATTAAACATAATTGTCCATACATTCGAGAGGCTTCCACACTCCAGTTTAGTGCATGCATGAACGGCCAACAGCAGAAAAATGCTGACTTCCTGTGTGGAAACAAGTGTATATATCCAGATTTATTTTTAATATCGGTCACATCTGAAGCAGGATCAGCCACTTATAAAGTTTCCTTTACAAGTCCTACAGAGGTACGATAGGGCCATTCATTTTGGAACTTGTATCTTCATATTCCAAGTTTCAAGTTGTTTATTTGTCACGTGCAAGATGGCAGTGCAATGCAGCCGGACATGCATCCGAGGCTGTGCACACCCATTTACCGCTGGTGAAAAAACAACTGTCTAATAACTAACAACTATACAACATTTACTAAGCAAATGGTATAAACCTCGTTAAAGTGACATGAGTAAAGGTGTTTTCCAGCAGAAGGTAGGACACTGGTTCCCAGTTCTGCCAGTCTGAGGGAAGAAGCTCCTCGTGAGTCTCTCCGTGTTCGCCTTTATGAGCCTTAGTAACCGACCAGAGTTACTCCAACACACCGTTGTTAGGATGATGAGGGTCTCTCATGATCCTGTTCTCCTCATGAAGATGTCCTGACCAGTACTGTTCCCGTACCACTGGGTGATGTTACCAGTCGGAACACTCTCCACCACTCCAGTGGAAAAGACAGAAAACCATCCTCGTGGTTTTCAGAGAGACTCTGAACTTTCTCAGTTGTCTGAGGTGTAAAAGGCGCTGCCTCGCCTTCTTCGCCTGGCTCTCTATGTGCAGAGTCCAGGATAGATCCTCGGTGATGTACTCACCCAGGTACTTGACTGCACACCCTCTCCACCAGAGTCCCATTAATCTTCCTCCCATAGTCAACAATCATGTCCTTAATTTTGTCTGCGTTTAGTAGAAGTTGTTAGCATCGCACCACTCTGCCAGTTTCTTTACCAACAAGTTGAGATAGAAAAAAGGGGGGAATAATCTTCTAGTATGGATTCATTCTGCAACTAGAAAAAAAAAAAAGCCTCAAAGTTTTAAGTCTTGCAGGATTAAACCAGTTTTATTGGTATTTGATTTATGTCTTATATTTATACTGGTCTCCATCATGGCTCCTGCCTCCCACTTGCAGTTTTTTCCCTATCTCCTCCTTGAGATGTTGTATTTTGAGCAGGTGCTTTGCTTGTGTTGATGTTCATACCTCTGACATTGGGCTTAAATGTAACATGGCCACAGATGGATGACAGATGGTTCAAAGCCAGCTGATGTGGAATGAAAAGCTTTCCTTCGCTGTAATAAGCGACTTCCAGACATTTGAGGCGATGGCAGACAGAGGAGCTTAAACCAGAGATGTTCCAGCAGGTGTGTGATGGGCCTGAATTCTTCCTCACGCCTGGACGCTAGGCACTGCGACAACTGACGAACGGATGCCTCGCCTTTCCCCGTAACGCCCTTGATGGAGGGACGTATGAGGAGAGGCAGACGGGCGGGAAGCGAGCGAGTGATTGATGAGGAGGGTGAGGGGTGAATGTGATCTGTGTGTCATGTGTTTTCCCAGTTGGTACGGTCTCATGTTGCCCACCTGTCTCTGTTAGCACACTCGTGTCTGCTGGGAGTTTCTCTGCTGCTGATGGATGAAGCGGACGCTCCCTCAGCTCCTCCATCCACCACCGTCGCAGCGACACACTATCAGCTTCACACACTTCATAGCAGAAAGTAAACTTAAATTTGAGTCCCTCTTTTGTTTTTTTTTAAAACTACCTCACACTCTGATGCTGACAGAAGACTGTGGGCTGACACCCCCCTCAGCCCGGCTGCTCCCCAGCTGTTTGTGGTCCCAGGGTGTGTCCGTCTCTGCAGGCTGCATTCAGATCAGTATTTGCATGTTATGACTGGCTGCTGTCACATTTCAAGGCGTGGACGTCCTCTGATCACTTGGCTCATGTAAATGCCAGCATAGGAGAACTTTTCCTCACTCGAATTCTTTGTTCATTGAAAATATAGTAGAATAAAAACAAAGTTTAGAGAATAATTAAACTTTTTAATCAAATTTAAAAGTCAGAAATCTACAAACTGTCATCTGTAAAACCATGTAACCTTTTTCAGACCAAGGGAATAAATCATCAAATGTATAAAAAGGCTTTAAAATGTGATTTAAATGTAGATTATGTTGAGCTTGCATTTATTCTCACATGTTGCCCCTGTACAGCAGCATGTCGGCTCTGTACTGAGAACATGCTGTAGATGGATGGAGTTCCTTCTCATGAAGTCAGATTACAGCAGAGATGCGACGTATGAAGAAGAGAAGGGGACGTCCGATGGCAATGAGATGCCTGTGTACTTTACTGTAGGGTGTGACGAGCACCTCCAACCAGCTATGGACACATGTCCGGATCCCCTCCTCCAGCCTCCGCCATCTTTAGCTCCAGAAAGCGATGGTGATAATGTCTGAATGTTGGCCAGAGGAAGACAAATGTTAGCTTTCTGTCCCGGGTGTGATCACCACTCGGAGAGTGAAAGACTGGACAGATGGAATTTTATTTCAGCTGGTTTCAGTCTCACCCAGTCTGCGTACCATCATTCATGGTTTTTTAACTTCTTGACCTGTTTTAATGTTTTTTTATTTGTTCTGCCACCTCTGATTCTCTCTCCATCTCCATCTTCCTCCTCTTCTTCGGCTCAGCCAGACCTTTTAATGACCAGTTATTAATTATACTCTGATGAAAAGAGGAGCTTTTGTTTGCCCGCTAGCCGACACTGCGTTCATCTGTTAGGCACCTTTTCTTAGCATGGCTGCAGTTAATGGTTTCTCTGTGCAGTTTTACGGGGAAAAGGATCTTCAGTCCCTGAAGTCAAGCAGCAGAAGTTTAATGAAAATATGTAAATATAGAAACTTTTTCTTTTACTGACCTAAATTAGTATTTCTACACATCACAGTGCTGATTGCAAAAGGTAAAATGGTAAATAGTCTGTATTTATAGTCAATAATGTGTTTTAAAAGAGTTATATAACTTTTGCTGACACTTAAAGTCTTTGTTAAAATAATAAAATAAAGTAGAATAAAAGTAAAAGATAAATGTCAGGGTCCCAAACCCGACACCCTCAAATGTCTTTTTGTTGTCCAATAACCTGAATATTTAGTTTAAAGCTGTTTTATACATTAAAATGCATCTAGGTTTTTCATTTAGGAGTCTGAAAAAGTATAATTATACCATTTTTTTCTTAAACACATTAACTCTATTTGAGCGGCAAAAAACTTCTCTTCCTGTGTCTGGTTGTCCTTTCTGTCGTCTCATGCAACTCAGGATGAGAGATTAAATGCAATCCGTTGGGGAGAAACTCGGCTAAGAAACTCTACCAAGCGTTCCCACCCAAATGAAACACAATTCTCTGGGAATGTAAGAAAAACTTGAACTCTCTGTCCACTTTAGAGCTTCTGCTAATTTCTCCACTTTAAGCAAACCACACAAACAAGGAGACTCTGCTGGTTACAAGGATGTCTGTCTCCTCATGGTGGGACTAAAACTCTGCCAGTTAGCAGCCCAAGTTTAGTGACAACATATGAATATAGAAACTTTTTGTTTTCGTGTGACCTAAATTTGCATTCCTAATTCCACATGCTAACTTTTCATGCATTCGGATGTTATGCGATTCCTCTCAACAGTGATTTTTTGCTGACTGGGTTTCTTTGAAGCGGTCTGGTCTCTCTTATGAATGTGTGAATATTTAATCATGTGGCTCTCAGACTGAACTCCCAGAGATGGGGGAGTCTTCAGAGCAGCATCACCGTGTTTCAGCTCTCTCACACTTCTTCGTTATGTTGTGTTTGCTTTGAAACTGATCAACCTGACTCTGATAACCTACAGTTGGTACTTAGCCCTTACTGGATCAGTCTAATGTTGCTATCTCTGGATGTGACTCTCTGTTTTCTTTCAGCCTCCCACTCATTCAGCTCCATTTGAACTTTTCCCACCCCCGCTCTCCAGCCTTGCTTTATTCAGACCAGTGTGTCTTTGTGCTTACTGTGCATGTTTTTTTTTTTTATTTATTTGTTTTATTTTCGAAGCGCTTCCTCAGACTCCCCCCCCCCTCTGGTCTGCATCACCTCTGCAGGCGTATTACTGCAGCTAACGCAGGAAGCCAGGTGAAGCTCGGAGGTTTATTGCTGCTGCCCATTCCTGTGGTTCCTACTTCTTCCTTATTCCTCTGCTTTTGAAATGTGACTCTTTATCTACTCAACCATCGTGGCGCGTTGCCAGAGCAAGGGAAAGTTTATCTGTCCAGGAAAAATGAAGAACAAGGGAGATTCTGTGATTTAGTTTCAGTTTGGGTGGTCAAAGATCAACGTTTAAGATTTGTATACGGAAGAAAGAAGAAGTCGGGTGATAATTTCACATGACTACATATAGATGTAGAAGACCTGATGAAACTGAGCTCTGAATGAGATCGTCTGGGATAAGACCTTGGTCCAGTCCGCAGAGGATCCTCCTCTCACGTTGATAACGGGACTTGTTAAAGCCGCTTTGATGGTTGAAATGACTTTTAGCTCCAGCCGCTCCCTGAAAGTGTTTTTCCAGCATGATGAAAGCTGGACTGGAACAACTTACACGGAATTCCTCATCTAAAATGATTTGTGAGGGAGAAGACTTGTATCTAGGGTCAGGATCAGGTTTTAAGATATAGGGGAAGTTTTAAACAGACTTTACCCTGAGGTTTGAAGGATTACCTAAAAACGCATCAGGAAAGTCGTCCTAGGCAGTACGAACGATTATTTATAAAAATTATACTCATTTCATGGCATGTTTTTCTTTTTTTCCCATGCACGACTTGGGTGTTAATCCCATTTTTCATAGACTGAAAGAAGAATTAGAAAAGTAGAATAGTCTACTCTGTGGTCATTGCGTAATGTGCAAACCCCCACAGAAAAACCCAAACATTTTAATGTTTACCGCGTCTTGATCAGGTCTTTGGCTGGGATGGTGTTTGCTTGTCTTTATCCACGGCTTGCTTTTAAATTTTTTTTAATTATAGTCACTACAAGTGAAATCTGGCTTGAGTGTCCTCCATAACCAGATTATCTCCAGACAACAGAGACGGCTTCTTTTTCAGCTTTGTTTGCTGAACTTTCTACGTTAATTTTCACAGCTCAACGTCTCCACACAGCTGCTCTGCTGCATGTTTAGTGGTGCAGCAGTGAAAACGTTCCCCCTAAAACAGCTTCCTGCTAGGCTGTGTTTGGTATGAACCGTGATATCGCTCAGCAGTACAAGAAAGGCTCGAAGCTTTAAAGAAGTTTTCAATTTTATCTAAAAGATGGGAGGAGATTAAAATGTTTGCTTGGTAGCCTCATAGCATGAACATAATCATGTTTATTCATGACAGCATGGATGGAGGACTTGCACGTGAAGGTATTTCTCCTCATTAATTTAGGAAAGACATTTACTGAAACAGACAATGACCTCAATGTTGCACATATCCACGCAGTTTTTTTCCATCAGTGTTTCTTTCTGTGCCATGTATTATATCTGCTGACCTACAAGCATCTGCAGATGCCATTTTTTTAAACAAAATGAGACATGAACAGCCGCAGAGCTTCATCAGCTCTGTTTTTCTTCAGCGAGGTCCGGTTTCTCTTTCCATCCCGTGACAACCGGCTCACTTCTCTTTAGCTTCCTGGATGAATGCTCCTTTGTTTTATCTCTGTACACTCCCAGCGACGAGCTGTTTCACCTCCTTACCCTCTAACACATCACACTATCTATTCATCCTCACAACCTTCCACTCATCGTCCCACTTTCTCTCATCTCCTCCGGCCTCCTTCCCCTCACACTTATCTCCAGACATGGATCTTCTCTTTAAAAGGGACTATAGTTAGAGGAGCTCTGTAAAGGAGGCCTCGATCACACATGGAAAATTCTCATTCAAACCAGATGTTTTTAACCAGTTAAAATGATTAACATGTGGATAACATGAGATAAAATGTTGATGCAGGTATCTCAGTTGCTCTGATTCTTCTTTAACTTTGTATAAATCTGCCTTTGCAGTACGTTTGTTATTCTAAATAGGCTCTTCCATCTTAGAGAAAACACACCTGAGTGTATTTGTGTGTGTAACTGTGTGTGCCTGACAGAGCTGACTGAGCACAACCTGATTAGGGCTGCACATGGTTTCACGTCAGCAGAAACAGTGTATTAAGCCTAGTTTCCACCAACCGGTGCGGGTTGGGATGGGACGGTTAGGGTGCAGATATGGTTTGTAAACTGTAACCTTGTTGCATTTCCACCGCCAACCCTAACCTTACCTGAGAGGTGGAGAATCAGCCGGATAGCGATAGATGCCTCACCTAAGTAATAGCATGACGCCATCGCAGCGCGACGCTTTCCTAAAAGTATAACCCAAACGCAAGTCAGAAACACAGAACGGTGGTCACCCAACAAAAAGCAGGTTGCATGAACTATTTTCTTAACAAACCAACGGACTGCAGTGTGTCAAACTCCACCCTTTCGGGTCGGGTCGGTTAGATTGTTACCCCAACGAATGGGTCCCAGCAAAGTAGGACGGGTCGGGACGTATATTGGGGTACCCATTCCAGTTTTAGCGCGTAGAAACACAAAATAATGAGTCCCGACCCGCCCCCTTTGGTGGAAACGGGTCTTAGATATTCTCCTGCACACAGAAATCCACTTTCTCACTCAAAACATTGTGTTCAGATCCAGGTGCTGCAAGGCTCATTTTACTTCAGGTCCTGGCTCTTCTGAAGCTGAAATAAACATCTTTATCTTTACAGCTCAATGGTTAAAAAAAAAAGAAAAGAAGAGTAGCATCTTTGGATATAAGTATGTTTACTTATCTTTATTTTTGCATTGATTAAAAGGCCTGCAGATGTTGTTTATTTGGTACTAGAATTGATAGGAACACCCTTGTGCATAAAAATGGCTAATTAAAATATCTGATTAGGACTAAAACACTGACCACTGTTTACTTTATTTTTAAAAATGTGTTGTATCCAGCTGTAATGCCTTAAATGAAGGAATGATGGGTTGATTTTTACCGTTAAACAACTGGAAGCTTGCTGTCAGTCCAGATGTGTGGGCCGATGTCTGCCATCCAGAACCATAATAGCTCATGTTGTTGTAGCTTTCAGCCTGGTCCCAGCTGCTTTCACTGGGCGTGTCCCTGATTGGAAGTCCTGGTAAAGCTTTATTTTTATTAAATTTGTTTAGCTTGTATTTTAAAGTATCTATGTAATCTAGGCAGCCTTACTTTTAGTCACATTTACTTTTAAAATGCAATCATGGCATCATTTTTTATGTTAAGAAAGGCTGAAGTGCTGATGCCTCAGCTCATTTCATAGCATCTCAGGCTTCAGTGGTGAACAGAAGCTCCCTCTTGTCATGTGACCAGCGACCTGAGGTCTTCACTAATATGATGAAGTCTGAGCCAGTTTTATTTTGGTGTTAAGTTTAACATGCAGCTCGAGGTCGAATGATTCTTGTTTGATCGTCACACCTGGACACACATCACAGTTTTGCATGGAGGCTGCATACATGAAGTTAATCAGCAGAGGTGCTGTAGGTGTTCATGTCTTTGTTTGAAACTCATGTTGTATTTATCAGATCTTATATCTAACCAGACTGTTTCTCTTTTCTTTTCCATGTTGCTGCTTTTGCTGCTGATTTTTCTTCACCAAAGGTAAGCACATCAGTTTCTCCCATCCTCCTGCTGCTTAATGATGCCCGACATCACCTTTTATTTGCTTGGAGCAGAGACGCATCGTAAAGATGAAACCATCTAATTTGTGTTTGTGTGTCCTGTCTCATTAGTTTCTGCCGTTTCTCAGTCAAATATTTCCCCGTGCGCTCGCTGTGTTTTAGCTGAGCTGTTTTAAAGGTAACCGTTAACACCTCCGGATCAGTTTACTCTGTGTTGTCAGGCCTTTATCCAGAGGATCGGGTGCCCAAGGTGGCAGAACATACCGGCGGCTAGCTACTGTGCCGTTGCTATGGCTACCAGCCACACCACCTCCGCCTCCTCGTCCCCTTCTGGCCCGGTGTGTGACGGCCAGAGGAAGAGTGTGGTTCTGTGTGTGTGGTGCTTGCAGGCTAGCCTTTGATGAAGCGTCCTGCTGTTGACAGGCTCGTATGAAAGAGGAGACTCCCGGGTAGCGTTCAGGATCGCTGAACAGTTTTCAGTATTTTTGTGTATTCAAGATTTCCAAACTTGAAAGAGGTGTTGAATAGCATGTGTTATCTCTGAACTGCACGGCAGGATATCTGAGCTGGTGTTTCTAGACAAAGTGTACAGAAAGGTCGCTGGGTCTCAGCAGAAGGAAAACACAAAATGCTGGTTTGGATTTTTTTTTTGCAAAGTCATTGATGAACAAGGAAACATGTAAACCTTAAAACTCTGCTAGATCTCTTGCTTGAACACCAAAAAAAACAACAAATAAAAACAAATACACGATCTGTGTACCAACCTCACGGTGAAAAATATTTCTTTCCAGAGCTCCCAACTAGTCGCTGATCTGGCTCTGAGAAATGTCTGGATGGAAGAAATGAATAAAACTCAACTGCGAATACTTCTTTCAGGGAATTCAGCCTTCAATAAAACACTCAGATTCCTGTCAACGTTGGCATTTTGCAACATTTCAGATCTATTTTAATCATATTATTTTGCACATGACACCAGAGCGTGAAGCTCACACTTTCTGTGTCACAGTGAAACAGAAAAAAGACGATTTAGAAGAAGCGATTGCTAAATAAAGCATGAAATAAATTACCTCTGTTACCAAGCATTATCTCCTTTTGTAGCATGACTTTTTCACATTTTATGACTGATGAAGACATCGGATATCTGTTAAATTACGTGATTTATGAAGTGTTCTTGGATGCATGGAACTGGTTTTGTCAAAGAAAATAAAACATGTAAAGTAATATGAAAAATCAGGAGTCATCCAAGTTTTGGAAAGTGTGGGAAGGAATTTTAATCCACTCCTTAAGCAGAGCCTGTTGCAACTCACTGTCTCTTACTTATTGCTCCACATCACCAGAGAAGTTTGATTACAATAAGATGTGGTGATTGTGGAGGCCGGTGTGTTTCACAGCAGTGCAGTGCGCTCCAGTTTTAACTGCTTCATATGTGTGAATCTGCGCATCATCATCATCCTCCAGGGATACAGGTCTTCACCAAAAACGAACAAATGCTCCTCTGAATTAATTCTGCCCTGTAGCCCTATTATACAGCATCAATAAAGTTGCATGGTTCAGGTCTCCAACCATCATACAACTTCCTCTGTGCTTCACAGTTCCGTCAGGTTCTTTGTCTAAACATGAATTTGTCCTGGACTAGAAAAAAGAAGCAGAAATTATCCCTTCTCAGAGGTGAAAAACCTCTACAAAAACTCTTTCACTTCTCCAAAAATGCATCCTTGTTTAATTATAAACAGATAACGCCTGATATAAATATATATATATATATTTTATACTTAGATAAGGCATGGTAGGTTTATTTGTATAGCAACTTTACATAAAACACTAAAAGCATTACAGCAAGTTGCAAAAGAAACATTTAAATGAACTAGAAAGACTAAAAGGAAATAAATAGAAGGAGAACAAGCTACGATGGAGAGAATCAGGAAAAATGGACATGATGTTAATAACTAAAAAATGTTCATTGTGAGACAAAACGTCCATGTTATAAAATCCATCCAGATAAATAAGGTGGCCAGTCTGCTGCCAGCATGTAGCATCAGTACGAAAAGTAGCTTTGGTCCTTCATTCCAGCAGAGGGGACGCAG
>JBAMHW010000019.1:26269602-26283364 GCA_037177495.1 Rhadinocentrus ornatus | reverse complement strand
GGGAATGAGGAGATGCACCAGGTTAGAAGGGGGCACACACAAGGTGGTGGGGAGTGTCCAGGTGAATGGGTGATGCAAATCCAGAAAAGAACCACCTCACTCAGCTTCATAAAACATAATGTGACCACTGGTGCACCAAAACCTCCAGAAACTGCTTGGAGGTAGTAACCATGTCAACATTTATACTTTCTACATGGAAGCAGATTCAACCCACGCTGAGGGAACACGTCAGGTGTGATGTCAGGTTGATCTAGGTGCCGCGATGTTTCTTCCATCATGTAAAGTTTTTTGTGAGAATTCTAGAAATATATTTGAATCAGGCTGAACAGAAGCTCATTATCATTCTTCGTCATGTGGAGGTTCAACTTGTGATTTTTTTTTATTTAGTTGTCTCCCAGTTTGTGTGCTCCAGTTTGGATGAAGATCATCTTTGTTCTGTTGATTGTTTAATTCAGGACCCTCCATCTGCAATCAGGATGTTACCATTATAGATTTTCTTACTGTGATTATTGTCAAAGAAATATTCGGGATAATTATGCATTAATTAATTTCACAACACTGGATAGGAAAATTTTGGCCGATACGATATTTGATATTAATATTGTCGTTATGAGCGATAACCAATATTTACCGATGTCTATATATATATATTTTGTTTCAAAAGGTTTGAGATTATCAGATTCTGTACAAAGTAAAAATGAAGCAAACATTAGGGGCGTTAGCTTCCCGGCATTGTTTTAGCTTCTGGATGGCAGTTTTTCAGATGACATATTAAATTTGTGATGATTTGATTTGACGCGGCTGTGTGTGACAGCAGCGTTTGATGTCCTTCATCCTCTGACTTTCTATTATCTAGTGAATATTTAACAGTAGGATTTTTGTAAGGTGTAAATATAAATGTGACATTGTGTGCAGTGAAAACATGAAAGACCTCTGTTGACCTTAAGTTGGGATCCACTGCTTTAATATATTACATATTATCTGCTTCACTGACCCTCGCTAGGACACAGCGACATCACAAAGCCAAAAGAGATGTTGAACTAACATACTAAAGTCAGTTTTAGGTTCTTCCAAATAACTTTTTAGTCCAGACTTGCTGGGCTGTTCTTTAAGCTCTAAAAGCTTAGTAAAATGGAAAAGTCTTTTGGACCAGAACTGGAAACAAAGGAAAACCAATCTGTAACCCAACAAGGGAATAGCAGCTTTTCCTTGTTTTGTGTCACGAGCAGACAAGTCGGCCGCCTGAGCCTTAAAGCCTGTTGATCAGGTTACATAAACGTCTGGAGGCTTTGTTTTTTCCACGTTAATATGAGACCGGCTTAGAGTTACTGTAGTTACCCAGGTTCAACCCGAGAGGTGAGTCTGCCAACTTCCTTATGACAGGAAAACAAGATCAAACTTTCCCTCTCTAATAGCTAATTACAACATCATTAAAACGTCTCAGTGGGACTGAACCACATAAAAGATGGTGTTTGAGTCTCATCAGAGAAAAAAAACTGCTGCAATCCAGAGCCATCACATCTGTTGTGTTATGATTATTACAGGTGTTATAAGTGATCAGACCAGACTTTAATGGAGCTGAAATTCCACTGTACATTCAGTAATATGTCCAGACCAGCCATATCTGTTATATGGGCTCATATTGTAGCCGTGAAGTGATGATGATGATGAAAGCTTCCAGGAGATGTGACCTGAATGCAAATCACCAAAATAAATCTGCTCATACTCATAATAACCGTGTGGTGTTAGATTGAAAGAGTGATGTGTGTGGGATGAATAGAAACACACATTTCAGCTCCATTCAGCTCGTCACTTTCAAAGCCGACTTGTTTTCTTAACATCACATTCACTGGGAAATCTTTGTGTTTGGTTTCTAAAAGTAACTGCACTTCTGGCTAAAATGTTGAGAATGTAGTTTTAACCCCTTAACGTCCAAATCTACTTATAATTATATAAAAGCAAAATAAATACTGTAAAAAAAATAAAAATAATAATAAGCACAAAATAAAAAGACTGGAATGAAATAAACAATGAAATATTTAATAAATTAACAGGAATATGTTAATAACAATAAATAATAAATAAATAAGATGAAAATACATAAATTAAAGTAAACCAATACCAATAAATAAATGGATTAAATCAATGAAATAAAAGGAAGTCAAAATTTTATAAAAGACTGGAAGTGGTTTTCACAAATTTGCGACACTGAGCATCAAGGAGTTAAAAATGTCACCTGTTTAACCCTTGTCTTCGCCTAGGGCTGGAGAATAATTCTATATCAATATATATCGCAATATACTTCTATTCAATAACGGTGATATGAGTTTTGAACAAATTTCCGATATTTCGCTTATACATACAGTATAAGATTACAGCGTTTCACTGACTGGCGTTCAGGCCGAACAGAAGGAGCTGCAACACATTGGCTACGTAAGTGATGACGCTGACGTACACCACAGACCTGACCAATGAGCCCCGACCAAGCCCAGCAGCAGTAAAAAAAACAAAAAACAAAACACAGCAGCAGTTGGCTGTGCTCAGCGCAAGGTGGAAGGCTAGGCTAGGCTAGGCTAGGCTAAGCTCCAAGGCTGCTAGTTTTAGCTACAAAACGAGTGCTCATGTCTGTAATGCAAACGTGACTGAACAAGCTTCTACAAGCGAAGAGAAAGCAGACAAAGTTGTTGATAAGAGAGGAAAGACTAACTCGGTGGTACGGAAGTGGTTTGGCTCCGTGTCGCCAACTTAGCAACTTTGTCCTGTTCGTTGTCACTCCCCTCTAGCGACTTTTTTTTAAGCGACTACCAACAGATCTAGCGAGTTTTTCTGTTTTTATCCCCCCCCCCCAAGATAATAATGTCTATTAATGAAGAGTGTGGACAAAAGTATTTAAAAAGTTTTAAGTGTTAACATGTTCCAGACTCCTAATTAAAAAACAACTAACTGAAGAATTTAGTTTTAATAGCGCATCTGAAGCATTTCCACTCAGAAAATGCTGAGTCAGAAGATAAAGCACAAGCTGTTGCTCACTCTTTTTTTTTCTTTTTTTTTGTAGCTATTCTGAGCACTTTTATTTTTGTTTAAATCTTTAAGAATAACATAATAAGCCTAAGTTTTAGTTTAAAGTTAAAGCTATTATTATTGACAAAGGTAAAAGTTTTATTTGACCTTTGATGGTGATTTTAAATTACTTTGTTTGAAGGGTAATTTAGCCTTGCTAGATACAAATAAAAGGTGAACTTTAATATATTGTACAGTTTTTATTTCTAAAATGTTTTACTGAAGGAGTTTAATAGACTTGGCTATATAATTTTTAGTTTTACAGCATCGGTTGTGGCGCTTTTGGCAGTTTTTCTGCGGTTTTTATTTTGTTTATATCGATATCGGAATTAAATCGTATCGACCAAAATTAAGAAATATATTGTGATAAAAGTTTTGGCCATATCGTCCAGCCCTATCCTCGCCTTAAATATACTATCATAGGGTGACCACTGGTGTGACTACTAGAAGATGCTAAAGGTCCATTTATGGTTCCTTACCTGCGCAAACAGTGGCATTCGTTTTAATTGTCATACGTCGCCGTCCTCACACTTCCATGGTTTTGGCGGCGGTAACGCGTCGCTATAAAGTTATTTCCACCCAACAGGCCCTAATCGCACACAGTCAAAAGCTTGTGCCATTTCTACACTTCTTCTTCTGCTTTATTGTTCCCTTCCTGATCGTCTTCTTCTTCTCTGGTTTGATTCTTTCTCTGGTCGCATGTGAGCTATTGTGCTCAGCATTGCTCAGTTTTCTGTGTCAAGCGACGAAAAGCTAAACTCCCTGAAAATGGAACAAATTACGCACATAACTGAAGCAGAAGACGGACGAAACTGTCCTTCCGTCTGCGTATTCGTCTTCATCGAGAAGATGTTTTTCCATTTTCCATTTATTATATGGAAAACAATTCAGTTCTTTTTTGGTACAACTTAAACAAATTTTTAATCATTTAACTCCTTAATGCCTGAATGTATTCAAAATTATATAAGAATCAAATATATACAGAAAAAATACTAAAATAGAATAAAAACAATTAAATATTAAATGTAATATTGACAATACAAATAAATATTAATAATGTAATATTAGAAAATAAAAACATAAATACAAGGTGATATTTTTATAGCTGTTTTTTTCTTTGCATGGACCTTTTTGGCCACAATGATCACTAGAGGTGAAAAATGCATCAGCAACATATAAAAGGCTCATGGGAGAAAAATCGCGCCATTAGCTGTCACACATCCAAAAAAAAAATGTCCAAAAGGAGGTCACAAGGGCTAACCTGACAAATGTATCAACTTGCTGGTGAAATTGACTAAAATGAGATATTTCATCAGGTTGCATCGCCACCCACATGGAGTCACAAGTTAGTTTTTACTGCCATCAGATTCAGGTCACCCAGCCGGCCAGTGTGACCCGCTCAAACACACTCGCAGCGAAGTGTTTCCAGTAGCAGATGTGCTGGGCGTGATAAGCCTTCTCCGGTGTTTATCAGCATCGGCCCAGTTGGGTGCGGCCTCCCTGTTGCCCCTGTGGGGGAGCTAAAATGTTTGTTTGCTACCTCTGAGTCCCTGGATGTGGCTGCCGGGGCTGCAGCGCCCTCTGTTGGTTGGTCATTCATTGTAAAGTTCAAGACAGTGGACTTGAGTGTCTGTCAGGTTTGTAGTGGGAGACGCTGGAAGTGTTTTACTGCATGCATGTGTGGTTTGGGAACATTTTAACACTTAATCTTCACCTCCCTCTATGTGTGCTGTTGCATTTGAACGTAGAAACCACAGCCTTCTCTCAGCTCTGGCAGGGTTATAATCACACAGGACAGTACACACTCCATGCATGTAATTACAGCACTGATTGCAGTTTTTAAGCAAGAAGAGGGAGAGCAAAGGAAATGGTTGGTTGCAAGGAGATAAAGAGAACAGTTTAGAGCAAGAGCGAGTTTTGGTGGCTTACAGAGTTCAGATTTACCTCTGAAGATCCACTTTCACATCCAGTTCCAACCCAGATTCTCTTAGCTTCATTTATCCAAAGCAGAGAGTTGATTAGATGAGAGAGAACAATGTAGGCCTCATCAACACCCTCTACTTAGACCTGCTTCTCATTCGAGGCTTGAAATCCCCTCTGATTCATGATGGAGGAATGAAAGGTCAAGGCACAACGGAGAATGGCTGAAAATGTCAGAGCACTTCAGCTCAGTTCGTCTGTGAGTTTCAGGTTGGTTTCTGTTATGTGCTGTTTGCTGGTGTCAGTGGAGTTCTTGTTTATGGCCAAAGCTCAGCATCAAAATGCCTGATTCTGTTGTTCTATCCTGTTATTCCACTGAAGGAATGAAGGTGATCTCAGCACTAGTCATGGAGGGTAGTTTCATTAGTTCGCAGCCTGAAGTTATTAAGATGTTTAAGCAGCTAAATTGTCTTGTGGAATTGGTCATTAAACTCCTCTTCTTTACATTAAGATGTTTTTTTTTTAGAAAACTTGGAAAGGGTCAGCAGATTCTTTAGTTATTAGCAGTGAATTTTTATTCCAATGACCAAATAACAGAGTTGTTTTTTTTTTGTTTGACTTGGATCTGTGTGTTTGCTGCAGGTCGTACCTGTCCTGAATGCTAAGCCTTTACCAGCCTCACAAGCTTATTACATGGGAGAACCAATCAATTAATTTGCTGAATGAAGTGAGTGTGTGAAGGTACAACCTTTTTTCTTTTTTTCATAAGGAACTAAAACATTTGATATCTTGCTTCACCAATAATAAAAAACCATGGAGGAAACTCTGGTCTTAGTGGTGAAGAACCCAGAGCTCTGCAGCATGTAGGCCATTGATTAATAATAAGATTATAAGTGCAAGGTTCAGAGAAGCCTCGGAAACAGTGGTTTTCTCTAAAGACGAAGAGAGTGTAAGCCTTAACTCCCCACAGACTAGTTTCAACTGAGAAGGCCTTTCAGATAGGAGGTGAACCCACTTCAAGAACCAAGAAAAGGAAGTCCAGCTGCCTTTATTCAAGCTCTTAGCATTGTGCACTATTTGTCCAACACAATAAACACAAATCAGCTCAAACATCACAAGTATCATCATAGCTGCAAACATGCTTTGGAGCACTTTGTCTGAAACTAAGATCTCGCCGTCCACATCCTCACGTAAAGCTAAAATCTGGACGACTCGAATCAGATGTAAGTTTCAAACTTGTTTACTAGAAGTACTAACCAAGATTAAAGCAAACCCAAAAAAAAGCAAACGGTGGATCAAGATGACCAACACCATCACCATCCATGTACCCAAAGACCTTGTTCTGATTCAGGGATGTGATCAAGACGCTGTTTGTGCTGTCGTCATGACAACTGATTCGGCTATTCTTATCCAGTCAGCTGCAGTAAATAGCTGCGTTTACATGGATCCGTTCGTAAAAAGGTTTTAACGCCCTCTCGATCAGTGTGACCTCCCATCACCCTAACACCCCTCCACACCTATGTGCACTTCCCTCGACTCGGCCACCAATGGTCGAGGGAAAAATGGGTCACATGTGCCGTTCCAACGTAAACAAACACCAACACCACAATAAACCTGAACCAAACAAATAAAACAGAAATAATGGCTCCTACAGTCTGTAATGCAATAAATGAATGATACCATCACTTTCTGGGATGTGCAGCTTCTTGGTGATTTATCTATCGAAGTCAAAATCTTAAATAAAAAACCCCCAAAACATTTAAAATCTTACTCACTGCTTCATTATGAAAATTGTTTGGGGTTAAACCCACAATTCTGCAGTTAAGAGTTCAGTTGAGGCCGTCTTATCTCTGATAATTAGATATGCGTTAACATAAAGTTATCGGGAAGTTTTTCCTGCTTCTTTAACCAAATAATTCCTGTAGTTGTAATGACATAAATCGATCTGGGAAATGTAAAGATTCTTTTAGATCCAGCTGATAAATGGTTCAGTAACATAATGTTGATTTGACGTGAGAAAGATAATTTATTTTCATTTAAACTCATCTGATTTCCAAGATTCAACTAAAGGACCTGTGTACTGCAGCTGTTTCCATCCTCCTGTTATGTGCATAGACGGTCTATAAAAGATGGATGAAGTCATCTGGTGCCACGTGAAGCAAAGTGGGAAGTGCAGCTCGTACGACGGACATCTTTAGCTCGAGTTTACCGACGTCATCATTGTGTCATTAGTTAGTCACTCAACGTGTAGGTGTATTTTTAGAAGTGTACTAAAGTTAAATAGATAATTGACCCCAAAGACCAACATGGTGATGATGGAATGCTGTTTTTGAACCAGTAGGTTATTTCCACTTCTTTTATGAAGTCTGCAGGTACCATCGTCTGTTGTATGGAAACTTGTAAAAATATCCCTTCATGTCCTAAAACAGGTCAGTGTGAACAGAGGTGGACGGAAGATGCATCGAATATCTGGGGTATATACACACCATTAATCTGATCATTATCTGATTTCTGGAGTTATCAGGTCATCCAAATGTTCATGTAAACAGCTAAATCAGATCTGCTTTATTAGATAACAGGAGTCATTTCTCCCCAGTACTCCACTGTCTTCATGCATGTAGATCTGGTGTATTTAGTATTTCCACACCTGTGCCTGTGGAGAAGACGTGTCGCTTCAGTCTTGTTAACGTCTTCTGTAAAAAGACAGAAGTGACGCAGGACACACCAGAAAACACAATGTGGTGCATCAGTAGGGAGTATAAACGTTCTCCTGTAGATGACTTTACAGGCTTATTAGCCCCCACATTAGAAGCTAATGCTAAAACTGTGGGCGTCGCCATGTTAAACAAAAACAGGATGTTGTGAAAAAAACAGGAAGTGATGTCACTATGCATGTATGTAATCTGAAAATGGACATGAAAATGTTTTTAAGAGGTGGATGCAAACGCGTCGGATCAGATTATTACTCCCAGATGCAATGGGGCTCAATACATGAGGACTTTTTTTAATTGAATTTTTTTATTTTAATATAAATAAATTAGGAAATTGGGGTTTGTTGGTATAATAAAAAAGTACATAACGTGTCTCCTTTAATTTGGCAGAAAAGGCAGGAAGATTTGCTCTGACAGATTAAAATCTGGGTGAGGAATGTGGAGACTGCTTCTAATTCTGGTGTGGATATTAACCTGCCGGTATTTATGTCTGAGACCCCAGTTTGATCCAGTCTGCCTGGGTGTTTCGTCACTTGACTGTTGGTGAATTTCTGGAAACCCTTTCATGACTTTTTAATCCAGCATCTTGTAGAATGAAGCATCAGCAGCATCGTAGCGTTTGCGTTTGTCTCCATGCTGCCTCTGAGGGATGCCGTTTGGTCTGCTCCGTGCTGCTACTTCCTGTTTACGTCCTTGTCCCCAGGCTCCACCTAAAGGCGCTGGGCTGGCTCCACTTCCTGTAGATGGCGTGGGAACGTATAGTTATCTCAGCTTGATGCTGAACTCCAGCTGACACGCTGTAAGGTTTGAGAGAAAATTAGGAAGATGGTGAGGACTTAACTGTGACTGGGGTGTTTTAGGAAGTGCCTTCAGGTTATTTCTGAGGTGAAAATCAGCACTTGTCGCCTTGAGGTGTCTCTTGAGCATCAATCCGACCCCGTCTCTGATTATTGAGGCTTTCTGTGCTCCAGTTATACACAGCAGAAAGCCGACCAGCCGGCTAGTAGGAACATTGACTGCTCATGGAAACCCTCTACTTTATGATACTGAATGAAACGTCGACTTCTCTTCATGACTTGAGTTGTTTGGTTTGTCATCTGTCGGTTGGCTCTCAGGCAGGAAATAATCTGAGACAGGTGAATTAATTATGAAAAGTCATCATCATCCCTCTCTCCATCAGCAGCTGTCAACCGAAAGCCAGTTTTCCACAAAATGTCCAAGTTTTCTGCCTCTCTGAGCTCATTAAACGAGGATTACTGTCCGTCCTCGTAACGAGACTGAGTGTTAACGTGTCGACTCGCAATGAACACGTGGAACGTGGAACAATTAAAACACTACATCCCTGCTGCTTCTACCTCCGATACATTAAGGTTCTGCTTCAATTAATGAGAGAAGCGGTGTTTGTTGGTACAGTGGCGTGCAAAGTTTGAGGAAAAGATAACATGATCTTTAAAGGTGATACTGAAACATTTAGTTAATGTTTGAATAAAAAGGACTTCTTTTACTGTTTTAGACAACAAAGAAGGATAAAGTCCTTAAATTTCTGATATTATTTCGGGCCTGTGAAGAGAAAACCTTCAGTGTCCGCCTCTTAAAGTACTACATGTACCCCTCGGGGTACTTTGAGACGCTCCAGTGGGTTATTGGAGAAAAAAAATCTAAAGGGCAAAGATGTAAGGATTAACAAATGTTAGCTCTTCTATCTTTTTCACCTAATAGATGTGACTTCAGTTTGTATTATGAGGTGAGTCAGCTCAGGTGGTCAGGAATACTAAACTTATATATATATGTATATAGAATAAAGGTAAATAGAAATAAAAGTTTAAAATATTATATAGATACAAATAAATAATAGTAGTGTATATAATAAATATATTAAATACGTGTCCAGTTAAGAAATATTTTTAAATAAAAAAAGTCCATCACTTTTATAAATTTAAATACATATTTTAGAGTTTTATACAGATTTCTGCTTTCCGGGTTACTGGATCACAAACTCAAAGTATGATCCTTCCACCTCCGTGCTTCAGAGTTGTAGAAGTGTTTTGGTTTAGTTTTTCTTAATGATGTTCTGATAACTTTTTCCTCCAAACATAACTTTGCTCAGTGCAGCTGGTTTGAACACGGCTGTAAAGCAGTGTGAAGCTGTACGAGGAGCTGCAATGTTGGTGGTCTTCAGTTCTTCCTTTTAGCCTCTAAGATTCACACAAACGTACCATCTCTCCATTACACGCTGTCCTACACATCAGCTTTATCTGACCTTCTGACAGCTTCATTGACCATAAAACAGCCTAAAGCACACACACAAGCTTTTAAACTCAAGAGAAAGTCTTTATTTTTTATAGTTTTCCAAACTATTTAATTCATTTAACGAGCTACGTTCAGGACAGTTTAAGCACCCAAACCTTTCAGAGATTAGACGAGTCAACGGTAGACCAGCTGATATAAATGTAGACGTTATTGGAGGGGAGGATCAGGGGAGTGTTGGTGAATGTTTTTGGTACAGAGGAAGGATAAAGCAGTCTGTGTTTGGTGCTTTCAACCTGCAGCATTTGGTCCAAAAATATGTGGGATTTGTCGTTTGTTGCCATTTAAAATGAACAAAAGACAATAAAAGCTTCTAAAAATCCCTGAATCTGCTGAAAGAGATGAATGAAGCGGTGTTTACTGCTGGGAGAGATGGGATGGACGGCATCCATGCTGCAGTGGCACAAAAGCACAGGAATTCCAAAAACTGATTCTTTTTTTCAAGCTTTCAGAGATGCCAAATTTTAGCATTTAAATTCCTTATTTGTCTGACTAATGTTTTAAAAACAAGTTTTTATTTTATGAGGATTAAAAATAAAGAAAAGCAGTAAATCTTTAATTTTATTATTTATAAAAGTTCTGGTCCTTTATTTTCGTACATTTTTGCATATTACATGAAATTATTACATATTTCCAGTATAATATTACATATTGTGTCAGTAAATTGTTTCTACTTCAACTTTGTGGTTGTTAATAAACCTTTTAAATTTTTTTTAAGCCGTTCCTCATAAAAGTGTGAGTTAAAGATGATCTCGTGCCATGTCGGATAAAATCTCACCAGACTGAATGTAAATGTTGACGTTGTGGCAGTGAAGGCATCGCGGACAGCCTGATATTTACAGCTTTTTCAGGAGGTCGGGTCAAGTGCTTCAGTGAGAAGCCAGCGGATGGGATGTGTTCAGGGCTTGGAGCCTGGGCCCTAACTGAGGGGTGTCCATGGCAACGGCAACAGCTGTGGTTAAAATGAAGACCCTGGTTGCCGTGGTAATGTGGTGGGGTCTTCTGTATTTGTGTGCACTCTTCTCATTCTTTGCTCACATCGCTTTTTATTTCCTCTCTTTTTGTCTTTCTCCCTCTCCTCGTCTTTTCCCATCCTCTGACCTCATAGTCGAAGCGTTTGCCTTCTTCATCTTCGTCGCCCTCTCATGGGGCTGCATGTCTTCCTCTTTCTCCTCCCCGTCGCAAACACACCTCCTCCCGGTCCTCTTTATCACCTCTGATTCATCGTCTGCTCCTGACAAGCGAGTTGAAGTGAAGCAGGGATGTATCTTTGCTTTGGGGTTCTCCTGGAACCTGGAAAATCCTGAAATATTTTGTATTTATACCGTCTGTTTACTTGCTGCATCTGTTTCTTTCTTTCACTTCTTTTTTTTTTTTTTTTTTAAGTTTTCCTCCTTTAGGATTTACCTTTTTATTATTTCTTTCTTTAGCATCTTCCTGTTGTCTGTCCTGTAATCTGTCTTGATTGAAATGGATTTTTCTCTTTGTTTTCATCCCTCGCTCCAGCTGCCTTTTCTGCTCATTAACGTGTGATTAACTAAAGCCCTAAAACCAAACGAGTAGGACGAAGCGTCGTTTTCTTCCCTTTTCTCACAAGGTCATAAATTTATCGCTCTGACTTCCTCTTTCCAAAAGTCTGTCGCCTCCTTCCGTTCCCACCATCTATCTGTGCCGTCCTCTCATTACTCTTCTACCCCGTTATACCAACATCACCTCACATCTGCTTTGTTTGGTTTCCTTTAGATTTATTCAATTCATTTTATATTGTGTTTTTTAAATAATTTTTGTATTTTCTTTTAAATATTTTTTATTATTTAATTATTTTGAATTAAATTAAATTTGATTTAATATTTATCTAGTTTTATTTAGTTTTGTTTTATTTAATTTTTCAAGTAAAAAAATTTATTTGTTTTAGTTTAGATTTTTTGTTTCATAAATTTTTTTTTGTTTTTTTATTTGTATTTTAATTAATTTATTTTAATCTTATTTTTATAAAGTTTTATTTTTTGTGGTTTTTTATTGTATTTTATTTATTTTTAATTTGTTTTATTTATTTAATGTAATTTATTTAATTTAGTTCTTGTAGTTTTATTTATTTATATTTGGTTGACTTGATTTTGTTTTGTTAAATTTATCTTATTCAATTTATTTTCTTGTATTTTAATTTAGTTTTTTCTGTATTATTAAAATGTTTTAATTTAGTAAAAAATTCTTTACTGTTAGTTATTTTAGGATTTTTTTACAGCATCAGAAACATAATAAACATGAAATTAAAATATTGGCTATTGGCGGAGCTCTTTTACTTGGATGGGTTTGTCTTGTTTATCTTGATGTGGGACCATGACAAAGCAGCAGAGCACGTCCGACTGCGATGAAATTAGTTCTTGACGAGTTTACTCTGCTGTCCGCCGTGATCTTGTGGCGTGACCAGGCAGTCTCAGCTCTGAAGGTCAGCGTCCTCATTTCATGCTGCTGAACCTGACGGAGAAAAGTCTCACGGTGATTTCCTGGACTGTTTTGTGCTCCAATCAAACCAAAAGTGATAAAATCCATCCAACATCTTTTACACCAACTTTAAAACATGATTGACCGGTCAAACTTTCTCAAGAATAGTCATTTAGATCCCACTGATTTTCATAATTACCGTCCTGCCATTTTTAAGTAAAATCATCGAAAAAGTCGTTTTTATTTAGTTCTTGGATGAAAACAATATTTTGGAAAAATATTAATCTGGTTTTCGGAGGACCCACAGTACCGAGACGGCCTTTTTAAAGATTGTTAATAACCTCCGGTGTAATTTTGAGTTCTGGTTCTACTGGATCTAAGTGGTTTTACTCCTATCTTACAGATCGTCCGTTTTATGAAAATATGAATACGTCCTTCTAAAAGATCCATAAAATCCAATGTGGGGTTCCCCAAGGATCAATTCTAGGCCCGCTTCTTTTTAATTTGTTTATGTTATCAGGGGGCACGGCATTGATTTACGCAGCTATGCTGGTGATACGCCGCTTTACATCGCCGCGTCTCTAATGAGCTGGAGCCAGTTGACACTCTTTAAACTATATTTTAGATATTAAGTCGTGGATGGCAGAGAACTTCCTTTAGCTCAACAAAACAGAAGTTTTTATTATCGGTTCAGAAGACGAGAGAGAGATAATTTTATCAAAATTACAAAACTTGAAATATTCTCAGTGTGTGAGAAACTTGGGTGTCCTTTTTAAATCTCACCCGAGGACCAGAGGCCAGGAACACATTACACCAGTTTTAAAATCGCTACATTGGCTCCCCGTGTTTTTTAGGATTGATTTTAAGGTTCTTAGTTATTTACAAATGGTCTTGGGCCTTCTTATTTGTCAGATCTGCTTTTAAATTATAAACCCCTTGCGGACCCTGAGGTCCTCTGGTACTGACCTTTTAGTTGTTCCCAAAGTCAGAACCAAGACTTATGGCGCAACCTCGTTCCAACACTACGGGCCTCGACTGTGGAACGGTCTGCCAGAGAACCTCAGGGCTGCAGAGACTGTTCATGTCTTTAAAAGCATGCTCAAGACCTTTAATCATAGATTCTTTTTACTACCTATTTATAAGGGGTGAGAGAAAAAATCATTTTCAAGTAAATATCGCGTTTTTTTGTTTTACAATTTTTAAATCGATTTTTCCTCCAAGTCCAGGCTTTTAAAAGAGAGCTTTAGTTACTTTATTACTTCCTTATTAACTTTACGTTAATTTAAAGGCGGCTATTTGTATTGTGTGCAGGTAAATGT
>JBAMHW010000019.1:26240656-26257716 GCA_037177495.1 Rhadinocentrus ornatus | reverse complement strand
AGAGAGAGAGAGAGAGAGAGAGAGAGAGAGAGAGAGAGAGAGAGAGAGAGAGAGAGAGAGAGAGAGAGAGAGCAGCATATTATCTTGAGTGCTTCCTAACAAGCTCAGCTACTCGGGCAGGTTTGAAAATCAAGACGTGCTGCAGTGATGAAACTATTTTGCAAGAGCATGTTGAAATATTTGTCCTTCGCCTGACGGGCTTTTCCCCCGACGTAAATTCTTCAGTAGTGGGTGGGTGTGAGTGCATGTGTCATATAGTGTCTGTCAGTCCTGATCTAGGTGTTATCTAGATGAAATATTTCAATTTTGTTAACTCTAAATCAAGTTTAATTTTGGAGCGACATGGAGGAAGTAATACACTCTCCTCGCGGCTGCTTCACCCAGGCAACCAGGAAGAGGGGCACCGGCAGTAGTCTGCTCTCTGATTGGCTGAAACGGAATCTAGATCAGAGATGTGGAGGAAAAACTTTTCCTATCATGGAGCTCTGATAGAGATTATTCCTATTAATGCAGTGTTGATTCAGCTCTTGTGTTTGATATATTTCCGTTACAAGCATCCAGATATGTTCGGTAGTCTTGAGCAACACTCTCCTAGGTTGGGTTTTATTCATTCATGCATAACAAAAGACTCCTAACTCAAGGGATGAACCGGTTCTCCTCATTCACATTAGGGCCTCTGTTAAGGAGTTAATTTATTGGATGTTTAAATATTCGTCCAGCAGGTATTTAAGAGACTAGCCTGAGGAGAAAAGTGGAGAGCGTCTGAGTTTTCTCCCCGCCGGATAAGAGCAGAAGGAAGGAAGGTTCTGTTAGTTTGGTGGAAGATAACGAGTTGTGGCTCGGCATCAGGCTCTATTCCTGGCCCGGGTGCCTCACTCCTCTGGCCTGTGGAGGATGTAGCCTGTAGCTTAGAAACTACACAGGAGGCTGGGAGCCGAGCTAAAGATTCAGTCTGTAGAAACTCAACCATGAACAGGACAGTTGACTTTTATTGAAGGAAAAAGAAGAAAATGAGAAGCATCTTCTTCTCTACATGTTCTTTAACTACTATAGAGCAAACAAATAAAAGTGCATATTAGCTGGAGACCCCAAAAACCTGCAAAAACTTACTCTGAGTTTACAACAAAGCATCCAGCCGCTGTAAAGAAATGTAGAGCGACTTACTGTAAAAGTGGCCTACTCTGACGATTATTAATGTTACAATATTAAACAAAACCACAGAAGAAAATGCTTAAAAACTTAGTACATTTACAAAATACGGGAAGTACGGCATTTTTCTCCTGATTTGGTCATGATCATCAGGAGCAAGTTCATTTAAGAAAGTGTCTTTCAACCCTTGAAGACATAGGTGGCCCAAAGACTTTGTTTCCCACAGTTCGTAACTTTTCCCATCACCATCAAAACGAGCCTTGCCCAGCGGCTACTTGGCACTGCATCTCTGTCCTTCCTGCTCATTTTTCTGCGAACCACTGCAGCTCTCAGGTGTACGCTGTAAACGTCGTGATTCTCACCTGGTGAGTCATCCAAACTTCTGGCCCATAAGCTGTTAGCAGAAGGTAAATTTGCCACAGCGTTTACCGTGACATAAAACACAGCATACGTACTCACTCTTGGTTTGTGAACATCCGCGTTGCGGGCACACATTCCAGTTTTTAGTGCGCCTGCTGGTCATTACGTAATCAGGCGGGTCACATGATCAGCACACTTTACCATGAATGAAGGATTACAAAACAAAACATAGGAAATGAGAACATGTCGCTCAACAATATCATGTGAGAAGGCTCCCTTTTTAACCTTTCTTTTTTAACTAGAAAGAACCACGGGTTCTATATTAGAGACTGAGAATCTCTTAAATGTTCCTTCTGTAGCTTTTCTTTTCTTTCCCCCCATGTAGTCTAACAGATGTCTGCCAATCAGCGTTCATTAACGTGTCTCCTGAATTGTTCACTCACTTGTTGCCAAAGTAGTTTTTCCTTCCAGCTACACAAAATATGCAACAACAAATCAGGGAGGTTCAGCCATCAGCGTAGTTTTTGTGACCTTGAAGTCTTTAGTCTGGATGCACCGATACATCCAAACTAACTTCACAGGTTTTCTTTAAGTTTCTGACTTGTGCATGCTGTAGTTATCTTCTTCATGTGAAGCAGAGTTGCTGTCCATGAACTCGTAGATCTCCTGGTATCCGAGTCGCTGTAGATAAAACAAACTTTCTCTGCAGAGCTGACAGATCTGCAGCGTCCACGCTGAGGTAGATTAAATGGTTAACCTCCCTCCTCTTCCTGTGTTTCCCTTCTCAGATGAGCGGGACAGGGTGCAGAAGAAAACCTTCACGAAGTGGGTCAACAAGCATCTCATCAAGGTATGTGTCACCTGGTCTCTTCATGCAAACAAAGCCAAACGGGTTCAGTGTTGTATATCACACAAATCGGTGTTGCTCCTCTACTGTAGTCCATTTCTTGAGAATGTTTATTTGAAAGTCCGTGGTTTGGCATGGCGCTGGACTCTGTGCTTTAAATCATGTGGGAGTGAAAAAGCCTCCGTAGACGTTCTGCATGACTTCCTCCTCCTGCTACTCGACAGTAAATAATAAACCCAAACAATCTATTACAATTTTTAAGAAAAATTTCTGGCCTCATTTAACAGCCGTGGCTCGTCATCCTCTTCTTCTTCTGCCAAAAAGCTGACCAGCAACATTTCCTGCTCTGATTCGTCAGCATGGCTGCGTCAGTCAGCGTTGCATCGATGCTCGAGCATCTGTCCCATCGCCCACCCCCTGTTAGTTTTCTCACTGTTAGTAACAGCTCTGAGCTTCCAGCCTGTTACATCTCTGTCCTCCACCCGTCTGCACCGACACCTCCATCATGTTTACGGAGGAAGCCTCTTTTCAGTTGTTGCACAGTCCTGTAAATCTGATCAATAAGCATCTACAAATAAAGCAAGACACATCACTGTTTGCTGCCTAGTTGTGCCAGTAAGATGCGTCAGCTCATATCCTTCTTCGACTTTGGGAAAACTTGTGGAACAGACCTACTGAGTGGGAGCAGCTCATTGCAACAATCTCACCTTCAGTTACAACGCACGTACAAAGCAGCTGAAAACTGACAGAGCTGTTAAAAAGCCTGGCAGTTTAGCCAACAACTGGTTATACTGGGAGTTAATACTCTGCTGTTGTTTGTTTGCACACACAATGATGCAAGAAACATTTGATTTGAAATTTGAAAGTTTGTTTGAACATAAAGGCAAAAAACAAAGAAATTAAGCCCAAAAAATTAGAAAAATAACAAAAATATTCGTGAAGTGAGAAGAAGCCAGCTCATATTTTATCCAACTCCTGATGTGTTATAACAAATACCATCATTATCCTAGTTAGCATACATACCACAGTCACATTCGTTATTATTAATAACTTCTAGGCAAACCATCATATACAATACTTCATATTATAATAAAACTATGCTGTAATAATAATTCAATTAGAATAATATATAATATTATTATAGTCACTGTGCATACCATAGTTCTAATAATTATTAGTAATAGTTGCTACTGGCGCTGTGAAGTAATAATAATAATAATGACGTGTCTAATATGTCAGCCTCCATCTAAAGACTCAGAGATTCTCTGAATGATGGATTAATCCTGAAAGCATCTTTCACATCAGAACAGTTCGGCGAGGTTTAAGAATCGAAGCAAATCTGTCCGGCAAAATATGGCACACCGGCCACGTTTTGTATGTTAGGACGCTGGACAGGACGGTAAAAATAAAGGGTCGAAGCTGGATGTAGCAATTCATCTACGTTGATTCAGTGATCCAAATGGAAAATATTGGTCAGACATGGATACAGTAATCATTTGCAGGATGTTCTTAAAAAAATAATAAATTAAATAAAACAGTGCTATTGCTTTGGAATTATTTTTGTTAAATCAGCGTGTGATTTAGTCTCGCATGGATCAAACTGGATCAAATTAGTTTCTTGGCAGAGTTTATAATATTGGCAAACATTGAATTGTTATCCATCTAATCAATATATTAGGTTGTGATTAAACTTGTGATTTATACCCCTGATGATGAATAATTACAGAATAGTCAGGCTGTCGATGTGTTGTTGGTAATTTAAAAGGCATCAATATAGAAATGCTTAAATGAATTTGTACTTAATGAACAGCTTATAAAACCCTGATGTTTGGAGACTTGTACACATTTAGCTTAATAAGAACCGCAGTTTATCCAAAACATGGAGCATTTGAATCAATGCAACCCCAATTCTGTTCAAAATGTAAATAAACAACCAAGAGGAAAGCAAGAAGAGAGAATAATAAACTAACACGTTTTATTGAAGTTAATGAAACATATGGGGAAGCAGTGATTTATGCTCTTTGTTAAAGACGTCATTAATTCATAGCAGGTGTCTCGGCCTAAATGTCACGTCAGCTTGTACGAACCCTCCATGAAGTACAGTGTGGGTTTTATGTGTTGCACACTGTAAGGAGGAGAGATCGTCTGGCATTTCTGGCAAAGGAGCATCTGTCTGACCTCATAACTGAGGAACAACTGTCGTCAGAGCGGCTCGGTATCAGCTGGCGTTGCCGGGGCCAACCGCTGGCTGGAAATGTAGGTCAGAGATGAAGAGTGAGAGGAGCAGGCGGAGACACCGCCCTGAACTTGGAACCAGTAGGGCTGTTACTAGCCGATCAGTTGGTTAGTCGCTGTGCAGAAAAACAAACCAGCAACAACTTTAATACTCAAGCAAAAATGTCTCTGTGCTGCTGTTGGATGAAAACAGAGATTCGTGAAAGGCTTTGTGTTTGGACATCGAGCTCACTGCGATAAACCCATGTTTCACGTCCTGTGTTGACTCTGAACCAGGACTGTTGATTTTATCAACCTCCACCCAGTCAGTGAGGATTTGGAGGCAAACACAGGAAAAAAGAGACAGATATGGAGAAAAGATAAAGAAATGACCGCAGCCAATCAGAGAAAGAAGAAACACCATAAAAATAAGGAGACAAAGACAAGCAGGTGCTTTGTCCTGGATGACATCATCACTCCTGGCTTCCTGTTTGCTCTGCGTCACCTGGCTGGTATGTGTCTGCCATCTCAAGTGAGCAGGGTGTTAACAGGTGTGTGCCTATGCGGTACACACACACGGGCCAATGTAAACACTGCTTCTGAGCTACCTGTTGGCATGCAGTGAATCTGACCCAGCAGGTGGTTGACACGGTCAACACAAATATGGCAGCCGAGGATTGAGAAGCAGGAAGCCGGAGATTTTTCACAGATGTCAAACTGGTCTCAGCAGGAGAAGAAATATATCACATCTAGTCTTTGACCTTATGCTCCATAAAAACATCATAAAGTGGATATTAAAATGTTTTCATGCTGAGTTCAACACGTTCTGATAAAACTGGAGACAAAAGATGGAGGGTCATAACTTTAAAACCTGAAACCAGTGCAGGAGTGAGTTTACATGCAGATATCACCATGAGATGAACGTCATCAACAAAGCCCACAGATGACATCTTGATAATGTCATTAAACTATTGATCACCATAAAATGTATCAGTGGTTGCCATGGTAATGCAACAACAAAAAGGCCCTGACCCCCACCCGTGCTTAAACTATGCTTGGCTTTATACTGTCACCAGCTAGACCAGTGGTTCCCAACTTGGTGTCACTGACCCCCAACGAGGTCACCAAAGAGCAAAAGGGGTTTTGCTTTCCAGAGCCTGTGTGACTGTTAAAATAAGGCCATGTGCACAAGGTTTTTTATTATTTGGATGTTTTATTCACCTGGAACCTGCATTTCAGAAGCCTGAAAACACATTTTTTAAACCATTAACAATGTTTTAAAACGTAAAGCCTAATCAAATATAAAAAAGCTAGTTAGTAGATCACACCTTGAGCATCCAACCAGTTTTCATCCATGTACCATGGGGTTTAGTGAGGTCGGGTCAGTGGAGTAGTTCATGTCTATCCTGGTAACCTTGATTCCATTTTATTAGTAAAACAGCCTAAGAAACATCACAGTGCAGATGATCTGTCCCCGGTAAAAATGTGAAAAGTAAGGCTATATGTCGATAGGTACCTTGACTTCGGTTTTATTTGGGACAGGACAGAATGCGTCGTGTTGTGAGAAGCAACCTAATAAAAGCGTAAAGGCAAACACGGGTTAAGAACGACTGGGGGGTCATGGCTGCATTAAGAGGGTCTTCAAGACAAATAACGTTTTGAAGTAACTTTAGGTTACTTTTCAGAACCCTGGCTACTCAGAGAACCGGGGTTACGAAAGTAACCTAAAGTTCTCTTTAATTGCATTCATTACGTTTCCCACTATGGGGAGAAATACTTACTCCCGGATTGCCAGACATGCCTGTGGAGAAGACAACTGTGTTCTTCTTTTCTTTTCTTTTTTCTTTTGAAAAACACATACAGTGAGGAAAATAAGTATTTTTAACACCCTGCTGTTTTGCTAGTTCTCCCACTTAGAAGGTTAGGGTTAGGCTTATTATTTATTACTTATTTTCCTCACTGTATATAGGGACTCGGAGCTCCTCCGGACATAAACGTACGACACCAGTGCCAGCCACTCAGGGCTGGCATAATGACATTTGAGCTTCTGACGAGGTCACGCAGGAGGCGATGCCCATAGCGAGACACGACACAAATGCTGTGAAAGAGAACCACTGAGCTAGGTGATCGATCTTAAATACCTCAAAAACACCAACTTGGTTACGGCTAAACTTTCAACTCAAGACTGCAAATGCTGGTTTGTATTACTAGATAGACCTGTACGCAGGGACCCTCCAACCAGTCTTCCCAGTCTCCTCTGACATCAACAAGACATTCTGGTTCAGACAACTGCTGCTCGCTGGATATTTTCTCTTCTTCAGACCAATTTCTGTCAACCCTTGAGATGGTTGTGTGTGAAAATCCCAGTAAATACTCAGCCCAGCAACCATGCCAAATCCCCCCTCTTCCTTCAGTTTACTTGTTGAGCTTCCAGTAAACTGATAATGAATACAGAAACCCCCTCCACCCCTCCCATCAGACTGACTGGAAACCAACAATAGGACATAATTAGCTCATCTCCAGCCAGCGTTTTTTTCCATCATCTAATTAACACTCAGTTCTTTGACTCACTTTTAAAACAGCTAATGTTCCACTAAGAGACGGATGCAACAGAGGGATGGGCAACATCCAAAGAAGAGAAAAATCTAATCAAATCCATCTTTATTTATTTAGCGCTTTCACATACCAAGACGTGCCCAAAGTGCTACACAGCTAAAATAATAATAACAGAAAATAAAACATCAAGCAACAATAAAAGAGAAAAGACAGAACAAAGCCTGGCCTACTGATCGTGCTCTCTGGAGTTTAAAGCCAATTGAAAAAGATGGGCTTTTAAAAGAGATTTAAATTCATTCAAGGATCTGGCCGACCTGATATAAAGCTCTGTCTCCCCGAGTTTCGAGTCGAGTCCTGGGGACTACTAACCAGCTTTTTTTTGTCAGATCTCGGAGCTCTACAAGGACGGTGATAATGTAGAAGCTTAGAAAGATAGGAAGGTGCCAGACCATGTAAACATTTAAATAATGGAAAGTAAAAATCTGAAAACTTGTTGCTGAGGATGAATGGTGGAGTAATGTTGTGATTCAACTTTGAGAAGAGGCTTGATGCTCCATCTGTATCTCAGTTGGAGACAATGTGGAAAATCTCTTTAAGGACATGTAGTTATGAGAACATAACCGAGTGAAGGGCTGAAGAAATCATCGTCGTCTAATTGTCTGCCTCTGCTGCCCTCTGCTGGCTAGATGAGACGGTACAGTTTCTTGTCCTGAAGCCAGGACTGCAGTAGGAGTTTGTTTTCTGCAGGTGCAACGTGAGGCAGAAAACACTGTAATGCAGGGGAATGTTTGACCTCTGCTGGAAGCCAACTTCTGTCTTCCTTATGATGGAAAAACACTTTGTTTACAAAGAAAGTTTCTGACTTTGTTAGTCCTCTTACTCAGACTACACACTTAAAGTTCCCTTTACTTTATAAACAATATGTTACGTCATGTTTTTCTCATTATTTATTAATATATTTCTCTTATTTTCTTCCTTGATGCTTTGTCACAAAATCAGTGAAACTTTTAGTGGAGTAGTTGTATTTTATTTCAGTCTTTTTTTCCTCTCCTCTTTCTCTTAGTGCATTACTGACTTCTCACAGCTTAGTGGATCCATTATCCTCCTCTGCTGAGTCCCTCTGTCCATCCATTCCTCTGTCCGTCCCACTATAACAAAGCCAGTTCTGTTCCTATCACTTGGCTCAGCCATGCTGCTGAGTCACCACCTCAGTTTTCTCCACCAGAAACAGCCCCACCAGAACCCACTCATTGTACAACCAATGTCATGGCAACAGAGATTAGAGACCACAGCTGGTGCATCATCTGTGTTGGCATGGCAACCGCTGCCACCAGCCGTGTCAGCTGTGGGGGAATCTGGCTGACAGATGTCACCAGTGCTGAGTAAACAGAGGGATGACTGGATTTTTTTTTTCTTCTTCTTCTTCTCTTCTTTCTTCATCCTCATCTTCTCTTCTGTCTCCCTCAGGTGAGAAAACACATCACAGACTTGTACGAGGACCTGAGGGACGGACACAACCTGATTTCCCTGCTGGAAGTCCTTTCTGGAGTCACCCTGGTATGGATAAACACGCATTGTTCCCATGTTGTTTTTCAGTGTTAGCTTACATCATTAACACACACCGTTTCCTTACATTGACTTCCTGAGGTTGCTGCATAAGTTCAGGTCGTAACTTTTTTAGCTAAAAGCTTTGAAGCACCCAGGTGAGTTTGTGCTGAAGTCAAAGTGAAAGTCACATTTCCATGTCACCAGCTGTAAGTCGCCTACGGCCATGCAGGACCACAGCAGACTGGTGATGTAAGAGTCTCCCTGTAGTCCTGATGCCGACCGACAGACGATGTGATGCAGGATGCTTTAGTTGAGTCAGGTAGATTAACAGAAGCTGACTGCTGACTCTGGTCTACTGTGGTACACACACGTTTACCCCCCCACACACACAGGGAGGCTATCTGACAGCGTGGCCTCCATGAAGACAAATCAATGTGACAGAAACTGACAGACCAACACAAAGAACAGAAACAGGGTCGCTTTAGAGTCTCACTGCTTTTTGCTTTGGTATTTTCTTTACTTCCAGTACAACATTTCTATAGACCAGTGGTTCTCAAGGCTCCATATTTGTTTTTCTTTAAGAATCAACGTTTCAGCTCTTAAACCTCCTTCGGGACCAATGGAGTTTTTTTTAAACCATGAGTTTTTCAACTCTAAAGGTCTAAATATCTGTGAACGACTGAGGTGAGAAGTACCTGACACGAAACTTACTACAAACATCTCTCACACCTCTCCAGTCTTGAGGAGATTTATTGGAGCTTTCTGAAGTTTTCAGGGAATCATCAGTTTTTTTATTTTCTTCATCTCTTGCTCCTCCTACTGTCTTTATACAACCCTTTCCTCTCTTTCTTCCTTGTCCCTGTGCATTTCCACTCTTCTGTTACCATAGCTACAGAAAAGCGGCCCCTCATTGAAAAGGGCATATGCCTCGCGGGCCCCCCCTCTCATCCTGCTCTGGGGAAAGGAGGATGAGGAAGGAGCTCAGGGAGTATGTTTGAGTCCAACTCACGCACCCTGCCCCTCCACCGCTCACCCTGTCACCTCCGACCCTCCAGCTTCAGCCTCCGCCCTGCAGGTGGAGCCGTGAGGCTGCATGAGCGTGCTGTGCCACTGACCGAGCAAGCCGAGACCACGTGGGCTGTCGTTTCTGTTGCGTGACATCATCAGAGCGGGACAAAGACTCGATGTCACTCAACAGATCTGCAGCTCTGCATGAACTCACATCAAAGGCAGCTAATTTAGTGAAAATATTAAAGCAAACGTCATTAAAATGACCATTTAATCTGAGTGGAAGGAGTGTTTTTCTCTAAATAACTATTATTCCAGTTCTGTGGACTAACACTGAGATCAGAGGACATGGAGATAAAAAAAAAAGCTCACTTATGGCAAGATAAAGCAAAGAAAACACCAACTCCTCTTCTCGTGACTGATCCTGAGTGAACCCTCCTTTACCTGCACAGCGTCGACACATCTGCATCCTGCAACCGTGTGTGTGTTGGATCTTCTGTCCATCCATTGAGCTGCATCTTTTCTGCGTGTGATGAAGCTGCTTACGAATGAAGCAGAGAAGGAAAAGTGAATTTTGCATCTTTAAGCTGAACGTGCACGGTTTGCTCCACAGTTCCGGCCTGTTTTTAGCATCAGCGCCCCCCAGAGGATCATTTTATGTCAACAGAGCTGCGCTGACTTTTGATTCCACTGCACAGTTGAAATCAGCTTAATCTGCACTCACTGCTGCATTCTGCATTTGTGTTTAGTAGAAACTTTAAGTATACTTTGTTTTCTTTCTTTTCCTCATGTTGTGTTTTTTTCTGCTCTGTTTCTGTGCAGCCCAGAGAAAAGGGGCGAATGAGATTTCATCGACTGCAAAATGTCCAAATAGCGCTGGACTTCCTCAAACAGAGACAGGTAACTTCACAGGAAGCTTCATATTTCTCTTTTAATTCTGGGTTATCTGCAGGCTTGTAGTAAATTTTGCACAGTTTGCCAGAGTGGGGTGGTTTGTTAAGGTGTTTCTCCATCAAACTGACCAAAAGGAACCAATGGTTATCTTTGCAGTGCAGAAGGAAACAGTAGTTTATATGATACTGAATAAAGAAAATCAGTGTTTATATCAGCTTGCTCTGTCTCACATTACCTCCATATGTGGGCTTTTTTAATGTGTTTTAATTTAAACTTGTATTGTTTTGTGAATTTGGACTTTTGTTAATAATTTAAGAGTAATGCATTGAAAAATTATACTGGTTTAAGCCTCAACCTTTTGGTCAAGAGACCTGCTGTCTGAAATGACAAACACAAAATAAATGAAGTATAACAGCTATAAGGGTGAGATTACTACTGAAGTGTCTGAATCAAGATGTGTTACTGTGTCAGCGTGAATTCACCTGGAAAACAGTAGAAAATATAAATAGTTTTTCTCTTTCTTAAAGAAAACCACATTACTTTCAGTGGTAACCAGAAAATAGCAGCACAGCTCATCTAGGAATTAGTAATGTCTGATGAGGAACTGTACAAAAACATAAGCTAAAAAAGTAAACCTGAGCAGGTTTCCAGGTGTTTTAATTGAGGTGTTGCACAGGTAAATATCTCAGGAAGCCATCAGCTGATGATGATGATGGACACCTTTATCAATGGTCAGAGTCAGGAGGATCCAGGGATAGCCCCCACATTCACCTTAGAAACACCGTGAGGGTCCAGAAAGAAGTGAAGGCCAAGATAGTTTATCATAGGAAGAGAATCCTTCACTATAAACCTCCTTCATCGCCATGGAAACCAGCAAAAATAAAGGCAGAGTCATGGGAGAAACATTAGCAGAGTTTTTAGAGCTGGAATCAAACTTTTCACCACAAAACAGCAAAAGTAAGACCTGGTTTCTGGTTCTGGCTGCTAGCTCCCTGAGTTTCTGTCCCACAGTGATGAGACAGACACCTGCTGTCATGTGACTCCTTGTTTGTGTGGTTTGCTTGAAATGAAGAAATTAGCAGAAGCTCTAAAGTGGACAGAGATGATTTCATGGTTTTCTTACATTCCCATTTAACTGCTTGGGGTTTGAACTGTGTTTGGTCTGGATGCTGATGCTTGGTCAAGTCTGTGAGCTGAATTTCTCCCCTTCATTGCTATGCTACATATTGCTATGCTAGTGTGTGTGCAAACATCTCCTGTACTCACGTGAAGAAGAGATTAATAAAGAATAGGACTGAATGTAAACTGGATAGACGGAGTAAGCAGTGATCAGATGAAACCATCACCAGGACGGCTGTGGTAACAAGAAGACGTGTTTTTGTGATGAAGGAGAATATTTCTTAAAAAAAAAAGAAGAAGAAGCTTTGAATGGGTGTGTAATAAAACTGTAACATGTAAACTGGAATAATATTAATGGAAATCACATCTCCAAATATTGTAGTTGTAGTTATTGTGGAGTATTGTTGTTTGGGGTCAACGGCGTCTCACCGACCCGGCAACACGTTGAATCAGCAGATGGTAGCTCTGCAGTAACTCTGGGCATCACCTCGCCTCTCACTGCTTCCTCAGCAGCTCTGTTCCTGTCTAGCTGCAGCTGTCTTACTCGTCCATATCACGCCAGTCCGTGTTTATTAAAGGACTTCCGTGATTCATGGAGACAGGGGGGCCAACGTTTTCTTCCTCTCAGTCTCCGTCTCACAAATTCTCAACACAAGTCTACAAGATTCAGCGAGAACTCAGAACTTTGTACAGTAAACGAACAGGAAGCCGGTTTAATTCTCAAACATCATCATCAAACACGGTCTTGTCTTCTTTTTTTTTTTTTTTTTGAGGTCAAACTTGTGAACATCAGGAACGATGACATCACTGATGGGAACCCCAAACTGACATTAGGACTCATCTGGACCATCATCCTCCACTTCCAGGTCAGTATCCCTCCCGTGTTTGTTTGTAAATCCTAGTTTGATGGACAGACATGATGAAATAACAGGACTAAGGGCTTACATAATAACTGAATGAAGCTCACGTCCTTCCTGGTGATCCAATCTGGATTTTCAACAGATTGAAGTGAAGATAAATGTGGACATATGGACGTCTCTGTGTTGGCACATCTGTATCTGCATCTGTCAGAATTAGGCTTTGTAAGTCTGCCAGGCGGAGGAGTTTTACGGCAGCTGATGGTGCATTTATGTTCTGTGGAATATCTGAGTGACGTGTTAGATGCATGATAAAATAAATAGATGCATGTGATTAGTGTTGTGTGCTTTATATGAGTAGAAGCTGGAAGTCGTCCTCAGAGACACAACATGAGGAGGCAGTAGAGGAACTTTGCTGTTAGATTCGTTCTGCAGGCGGCTTGTTTGTGCTTTGATATAAACATGAGCTAAAGGCTTGAAGTTCATTTGTAGTTAAATGTCTTTTTGGTTCCGATTTAGTCCTCAGTTCCACCACTGACCTTCAGCTGTTAACAAAATGAGACATCCTTGCTTTAGAAACCCCGTTTTATACAACTAAAATCCTTTCTACAGACACGTCGTCACATATCTAGCTGTATAAAAGAGGGTTGGAATTAGATGAGAAATTGCTAAAAACTGTTATAGATGTCTTATCAGGAGACTCCAGGGTCCAAAGTGATTTCAAGACTATGTAAAAGTCTTTGAGAAACTAAAACAACACATTCAGCCTTAATAAGGCATGAATGGGAAAGACAGTTACATCTCCTTAGCCTCATAGCAGAATTGTCTAAGTCGTATTTTAAGGTTTATAGGCAATTATCAGAAATATTAGGAGTACAGTTAGACAGATATTACAATTTAGCCTAAAAATGACTTAGCAATGGTGCTATGAGGCTAATGTTCTGACATATTGGTGGAATTTTGTAAGTTTAAATAGAAAACTAGAGCATTTGGCTGGAATATTACTCCAGACCAGAAATCCCACATCTCAGGCTCTTCCAGCTGCAGGAGAAGCTTTTTCATTTATTCTGAGCTTCGTATTTGTGGATCGCCGTTTATCAAATCAAATTCAGGAGGGGAAAGTCTTCCACCTCAAAGACGCTCTGTGGCTTCGCATCTTGCCAGTGAGCTGAGCTGCTGTCTGTCAATCATTTCTGCCTGTGAAAATACGCAGAAAATAGGGGGTGGAGTTATACTTTAAGTATCCAGTTAAAATAATGTCAACATTAAAATAAAAATGAAAAATAACCCTTCAGATACCCGGGTATATAACCTTACCAAATTAAAAACACACCCAATCATTTATTATCTCTATAAAGCACACACAGGGCCCCCACCCCACCCACCAGTCCCGTTTCCCACACACTCCAGTCCCTAATATCAGGCTTGATACTGCTATGCGGAAGCATTTTATGCAAAATTTATGCAAAGTTTAAGCAAAATTATCAAACATATTTGTAAAAAAAATTATGTTTGGCCAGGAGGAACTACGTTTTGGATTTTTAAACTCGACACCTGCAAACAAAGTAAAATATTTGTTTGGGATGTGGAGCTTTGCAGCTAGTAAAGCAATCACAAAGAAGTGGCTTCAACCAGAAACCAAGACTATAGAGCAGTGGTTCGATATAATCTGTGAAACCTTTTCTTTAAGGCTTCAAGAAGCAAAATTAATAATAAAAAAAAAAAAGGGTTTTCTTTTCTTTACCACTGAGCCTTTGATTTGTTTCCTGGTCTTTGCTTTTACTGTAACTAGTAAAGTAAAGGAACCACCATGGAGAATTTAGGGAAATCCTCTCTTACGTTCTAGTATCCGCGACCTCCTTCAGGATGTGCTGAGATCAGTTTCCAGGCCACAGGCATGAGAACAGAGATGTGAAGAGCCTCAGAAGTTATAAATAAACTCCGGTGTGCCACCACGTGCTGTCCGTGATGATCAGCAGGTGATCTCTGGCTGTTTCCTGCTGGTCAGCTAAAGGTTTTAGTAAAAAAAGATGCTTTATTTTTGTTTGTTTTTTTAGGTCAGTCTGGTTGTTTTTATTATTTTCTATATGATGTTATAATATTATGGAGCTGGAGCTTCAGAATAAGGTTTAGATTTGTTTCTAGAATTTCTCAAGAAAAAAACGTTTTGAATAGTTGAATGAACCCGTGGATGAAAGTGGTGGATGTTTGGTCCAGATGTGGAATAGTTTCCTTTAGTTTTACCGCCTCCATCAGGGTCATTTTCTCTTTAATCAATACTGCAGGACTCCGGTTACCATCAGAACCGAGTCATGCTTCACTGCTGCCTTCAAGGCCAAAACTAATTCCTCCCAAACCCTGTGAGATCAAACACCAGAGTGAGAGAGAGCCGTGGAACGTCCTTGTTTTCCCTCAGACAGATTTCACATACGGGTCACAAACAAGCCGTTTGACTGCCGGACTGTACCGTGATGTGACGGTTGCCACGGAAACAGTAGTCCAACGGCTTGACTGAGCATGACTCCGCAGAACTTTGTGTTTCAGAAAGAGTTGGACGGACAGGATGAAAGTCGAGGAGGGATTTAGATGGAGGTGGACCTTGGAGATTTGTGTCTGAGATTAGGAGAAGACAGCAGTTTTATATTAGAGCTGCAGTGAGAAGAGATAAAAAATGTATGCATATAATAATAGTATATTATTATTAATATATATATATATATATATATATATATACACAAATTTTATTAATGAGTGAAAATAGGTTTTCGGGTGGGTTCTTCTGAAATAGTGACATGCACGCGGTTTCACAGGAAACATCACAACAAAGTCTCATCAGGCATCAGAAATCTGTGATCAGATTATTTTCACCTGCAGCCTTAGACTGAAAATCCTGATGATGCAGACAATCTGAGATGAAGCCTTCGGGTCTTTGTGGCCAGACGTGAAGTGAGTGAGTGACTCAGTTAATTATAGGAGCTCTCACTGAGGTATCACTTCTCATTTGGCTCATAACTGCTGTTAGTCATTGTTTCTGTGGCACATCGTAATCCAGATGAGATGGTGTCTCTCAGCTGGCTCAGACCACCATCTTCCTCAATATTGTATGATTTAATTATCTCTTCATTGTTTAAAAAATGAAGTGTTTATATTCCCGTATCTGAGATTCAACAACCAAAATTAATCTTAGCTTAACATCATTTGTTTCTTTGAAGCTATGCTACAGTTTCTCTGTCTCACCACTAGATGTCACCATTTAGCACTGTATCACAGACGCCCTGAAGTCCCCATGCATGTTTGGATCCTCCTCCAGCTGCACTGTGTCCACCTCTGATTGGCTGAGCCTTTTGCGTGTCACTGTTAACTTCCAGTGAGTTCATTCTTCACTGTTTCACTGAGTTGCATCAAGCTAGATCAGCAGGTAGGGTCGGGTCATTGATGTTGCCCAATGATGTAAGTTGAAACTCTTATAGATCCATCACCATCTATGTCATTTAACCACGGCCTTACTTCAGGCTGCAGCGACCTCATGAAGCTCACATAATCCTTTTTTGTAGAAGAGATTTTCAGTTCATCATACTGATACCTAATGCCTCAGATAGTTCCTAAATTCCCTCATTTAGTGGACAATGTTATGCAGATATTACATCCAATAATTGTTTAAGGTTAATGTCACCTTGGGAGTTTTTCTCTTTAAAATGTGTCCAAAAAAAAAAAAAGAAAAGCCGAAAGTGAAGTCAGGATTTCTAGAAAACATCCACTCCTTAGCTGTTGGTGCTTGTCAACGTAACTTAAGGACAGTTTGTCCTGAGGACGTAACAAATTACATTTACTACAATTTGTACAATTTTAAGTCATTTCAGCGCGTTACCGAGCATCGTGCTGGGTGAAAGCCTGGATCAGACAACAGCTCATTATGTCCTGTAGCCACACTCAGTGATGAGTGATCGGAAAAGATCTGAAAGTGATGTCCTGGAGAAATAGAAACAAATCCAGTAAAGACCTGAACCAGGACCAGAGAAATGCATCTGGACCTTCAGTTGATCAATCAGGTGGATGAAGCCTCATCAGAAATGGTCTCTCGAACTAACCGAAATGTTGAGGATCACAGGATCCTCAACAGGTCTGATGGAGGGAAGGATCCTCCCCAGAACCCGGACTTCAACAGGTCTGATGGAGAGAAGGATCCTCCCTAGAACCCAAACCTCAACAGGTATGATGGAGGAAAGGATCCTCCCCAGAACCCGGACTTTAGCAGGTCAAATAGAGGGACGGATCCTACCCAGAACCCAGACTTCAACAGGTCTGATGGAGAGAAGGATCCTCCCCAGAACCCAGACCTCAACAGGTCTGATGGAGAGAAGGATCCTCCCCAGAACCCAGACCTCAACAGGTATGATGGAGGAAAGGATCCTCCCCAGAACCCGGACTTCAGCAGATCTAATAGAGGGACGGATCCTACCCAGAACCGGGACCTCAACAGGTCTAATAGAGGGACGGATCCTCCCCAT
>JBAMHW010000019.1:26216960-26240556 GCA_037177495.1 Rhadinocentrus ornatus | reverse complement strand
AACCCGGACCTCAACAGGTCTGATGGAGGAAAGGATCCTCCCCAGAACCGGGACCTCAACAGGTCTGATGGAGGGACAGATCTTCCCCAGAACCCAGACTTCAGCAGGTCTAATAGAGGGACGGATCCTCCCCAGAACCGGGACCTCAACAGGTCTAATAGAGGGACGGATCCTCCCCATAACCCGGACCTCAACAGGTCTGATGGAGGAAAGGATCCTCCCCAGAACCGGGACCTCAACAGGTCTGATGGAGGGACGGATCCTCCCCATAACCCGGACTTCAGCAGGTCTAATAGAGGGACGGATCCTCCTCAGAACCCGGACCTCAACGTTATTGAAGCAGTGTGGCATCATCTTGAAAGAAACACCATTTTAAAGGAAACAAGTGGTGCACAGATCTTTATTTGCACATTTTTGCTTGACGTATAAGCTACAGCTTCTGAAAATAATCAACTGTTAACAGATTTAAAAAATCCCGTTAAAAAGTGAAAAGCTGATGGAACGCCTTCTAAATTAAGGGATTTAATCAAGTTAATACAAAAATCCTGCAAAATCCATTTTACCATAATTACACCGGCGTTGGTGTCACTGAAGGTTCGGTTTCCTCGGAGTACAGGAGTTATTGCTTTCTAGTCACAGTATATTACCTGTGTGAACTCTTCACTTCTTTTCATTCCCTTAAATCTCTTCCATCCCTCATGCTTCCTGCACCTCCCTTCAGATCAGAGCGATTCCTGACCTGCAGCCTCATGTGCAGCTGGAGGAAGGAGGGAAGAGACTAATGTGATGCAACAGTTTGATTTAGATTCCTCCGCTGCTGGTTGCTTTTTTTATTTCCTCCCTCCGTGTTGCAGACTGTCATTTAGGGAAGCTTTTGGGTTAAGTGTGTGTTTGTGGCACAGAAAGCTGCTCACTAACAGCCAAGAGAGAAAAGGAGAGAGAGAGGGGGGGAGAGCTAGGGAGAGACTGGAGTAACGAGGAAGCGGATTGGTGGAGGAGACCTAAGGAGGGAGGGGTGGACTGTGAGAGTGAGACATCGCTCAGAAGAGAGTGTGAAGCTGCAGCAGCCGGAGATAAAAAGCTCTTCTCTCTCTCTGTCTGCAAACGAGGGATAAAGCAGAGCATCACAGCCGGATCCGGGCTTCCCACCATCACTGCAGCTCCCGGCTTCTCCCGATCAGCAGGCCTCGAACTCCAGATGCACTGCAGGGCTGGAGGAGCTCTCAGCTGAACGGGGTCCGCCCAGCCTCGCAGGCTCAAATGCACACTCATGCTCTCCAGGACGACCACACGCTCGCTGCTTCCCCAGCTTCCACTGTATCAGTCCAGTCACACTCGTCTGAAGGAGCCCCGGTTTCGTTTTCACCGGAGACGCCCTGCAGTCCTGCTTTTCCTCCTCTCTTCATGTCTTTGTTTTTAAGACTTCGGATGCAGACTGTCTTGTCTTAGTGTCGGCTGCTGTGCTGCGTGATGCTTTGACTGCCCTTCGCTGGACACTCAGTCCCTTTGGCTCTGCTCCAGATACTCTGCACATCTGTACACAACAAAAATCTGGGATTCCTTGCTGAAGCTAACAGAGGACCAGTTGCTTCTGCTTTTGAGTCCAGCTCCAGTTCCTACCCCAGATGCCTCTTCCTAATTAGATCTACCGGACATGAGGAGCTATTAAGAGACGAGAAAGCACCAGAGAGGAGAAACAGAAACAGAATCTCTTCTCTTCCGTGTGCAAACTGTGGATTTTTCAGGCTGTTGCATCGTCGCACTGCACCACCTGATAAAGATCAAGGTTGCCTGAATATCTGGCAACCTGACAGCAAGTCAGGAGGTTTATGGTTAGACAATTCCCAGACAACTTTGATCCTTGGGGGAGTCTGACATCAAAGTGGGGAATTCTTTCTGGTCCGAGGTGTGTGACTCAAAGCATTCTGGGGAAGCTTAAGGAGGAGTCTGTGTCTCTGCATGAGCAGACAGTTTCATTTCCATAGATGGACTCTGAAGCTTTCAGCTAATCTTATATATTAGCAGCAATTTTGGTCTACACCACGTTAAAAAGAGGTGGATATGAGGAGCACGCATATGGTGGAGGGGTAGACATGTTGCATAAAACACCAGCTGAATGAGCAGGATCAACCGTGGGAGGATGACAGGCAGCACGGAGGACTGAGCATTTAAACTGTTAAAGCATTGGCTGGATCTTCCTGCAATCTGTTGCAGCATGGCTAGCTGCACACCCTGTAACCCACAGCCGATCTGCTACTTCTGCAGAATGAGACAGGGAGCTCGTCGTCACTATGAGGGAAACCTACGGTATCACCAGTAATACTTCTTCTACGGGGAGCATCCTGACAGATCAGATTCCTGCAGATCTCTGGGTTACAAATCGTACCTCTCTCCTTTTGCACTGCAATAACATTACCACAGTACGATGGCGGCATAATTAATTCACGAGCTCAGATAGCTGCTGCTTCTAAGAGTAGCTAGAGCACCTGGAGCCGACAACAAATCTCAGCATAACTTTGTGTAAAGAGAGACAGGATGTTTATCCTTCTTTCATCAAGTAGCTCTCGTCTTTTATTCAAAAGGATTAAAACGTCAAAGATGATGAGACCTCTGTTTCCAGGAATTTGGCAGTGAAACAGGCTTTCACATTCTGTTCCCATGCTGTGTATGTGGAGCAGCTGGAATATCACTAATGGGCTGAATAACACAGGACTGCACTGCATTTTTCTGTCTTAGGCACTCATTATCCCGCCTGACGCGCTGCCTTACACCAGGTAACAGCCTACCTGCCAGCAGCACGGTGATAAATCAGACACCTGACCCAAACTGGCCTTTTTTTCTCCTCGCTGTGGCTCTGCTGACATAAATGTGCCCTTGACTGCAACTAAAGTAAAGCAGCCAAGTGTTTGCACACATACACACAGAGGTCCTTAGAGACGGAGCTCAGGTGGCCGCTGCACTGCCTGAATCCACAGCAGGGTGAGCTGAAGGAAAAAGGAAGGACAGAATAATCATAAACTCACTGGATTAGATGTGTAAACCCACATCTGCTTAAGTTTAGTTAACCTTTTTAAAAAAATCTAACTTTTCCGTGCTGCTGTTGAAGACATGGGGAACTCCATGGGCTGTGTCCGACCTCCTCGAGAGGGGGAATTAGCTGGAGCCTCGCCACTTTCACCAAAGAAACGCCTGCGTTTTAGACGCAAGCACAAGGGCAACAAGAACAAGAGAGGTGCAAAGCAGGGGGACGATGAGCGACGGCGAGACCGCCAGCCTGAGGAAGAGGAGGAGGAAGACCAGGAGGAAAAGGCTGCAGACTCAGAGTTCAGCAGCAGAGCTACGACTCTCATTACAGTGCCTCATGCCCAATTAGCTGATTCCAAAACTAATCCTCACAGCAATATTCTGTCCCCCGGCTCCATGAGCACCAGCATGGGGGGGCTTCTGAGCAACAGATCACTTGAAGTATCCCCAAAGCCCAGCCCAGCCTGGAGAGGGGTCTTCTGCCTTCCAGGGGAGGAAGATACCGTCAGCGCAATCATAGACATTTCCAGCCTCCCTAGCCAAACCACCACCACCAGCCCTGTTAGCACGGCCCCGGCCCTGGGGAGCACCACGCCGGGTGGAGGTAGGGTCTGTCGAGTTAAGGAGAAGGTCCAGGGGGTCCTGGAGAAACCCTGGATCCTCCGACAGAGGAGGGAGAAAAAAGACAAGAGGAAAGTGGGTAAGGATGAAAAAGAGGCTGGAGGGGAAAAGTGTGGACATGAAGGGACCACTCAGGCGGTGGAATCACCATCAAAAAGGGAGCACAAAGGTGTAGTTCACATCCGGGAGGTTGATGGTAAACTGTGCGTGGTGAGGACTGTGTACCCCACCGACTACAGCTCCCCAGTGTGGAGGGGGGGAAATGATGGTGAGGTGGAGGTCCACAAAGAGCTGCCCAGATCTTCACCCATTGCAGAAAATATTCTCAAAGTCCATCTGATGGAGGAAGAGAAAACACTACCTGGAGGGCCCCCCCCATTTTCCAACCAACAGAATCAAGACACCACCAAAGCTTTCAGGTTGGACTCTCCTGCTTATGGCCAAGAGAAGTCGTCTCTCTTGGAGTCAGGCTATGCTAGCGACCTGCCGCTGACGTCCCCAGAAACAGCAGGCACCACCCCCAGTCAGACGGACTGGGGGGGCCTGACCAGCAGCTCATCTGAGAAGCTGGACTCCATGATGGAGTGTCCTCTGTTGCTGCAACAGGCCGCAGTCAGATACCTGCCCCAGGTTTGTGTCCAACAGCATTCCCTTACAAGCAATTCCAGATTATTAGATCAGTTATCAGAGAGAATGATGGTGCAGAACCTAGAAAACCTACTCTGACACATCTGTGAAAGTTCCACCAGTTTTTGCTAGGGAATAAGCAACATTTTTTCTCTAGACCCCATTTTCCAAACCATTGGTCTGGATGCTCTCAGCTCTGGATCTGTTGACCTGTGACTGCTTTGGATGCCGTTGCTGTTGTTTGTGCTGCATGTCACAGAAGCCGCCATTAAGGTTTTATGTTTGTGTGTGTGCTGTTATCAGCTCTTTAAAGGCATCAACGTTCCCCATCCTTTCCTCTTTTGTTCCTGCTGCCTAATCAACACAGTGCAGCCTCTCCCTCCATGAGTCTTTTCCTACTTCTCCCTCCTTTACTCATTGTTTTTCTTACACCACTCTCTCTCTCTGCTGACGTCTGTAATGGAGCGAGAGGCAGACAGGCTGGTTGTTTGAGTGTGAGAGAGATAGGTCATCGCCTCAAATGACAGGGTTTCTCTCTGCTGCAAACAGAGACTTGTCATTTACTACAAATTCAAGCAGCACCCAGGCTGACTGGCTTTTTCTACATCTGGTTTTAGCTGCATGAGGTTATTTTGAGGGTAAAAAGAGGAGGGAGTTCAGTCAGCTAACAGATGGATGGTGTTTTAATTTTCTTTTTTCAGTTTCAGAGAGGTTTTACTGACATTAAACATTTCAAATAAGTTAAATGTCATTGTCGGTTGGTGTTTGGATTTGTGGGTTTAACACTTCAGACTTTTGCACAAAATCTGTGTGTGCCAACATTTCTTATATGCTCCTTGGTTTGCTTGTTTATGTCAACAGATGCTCAGCATTTTAGCTGAATATTAGAAGTTGAGCCCCTCAAGATAAACACTTGTTAGCAGTAATAATTCTGAAATAGTTTTTTTGACTGCATATCGTCCATCTCTCTGGTCTGACTACATGATCAAAGGTTTGTGTTATGCTATGATTTTAATAACAGATCCTGAAACTTTTCAGTTTTTTGAGCTGAAGTTGATGCATAGACATTTTAAAGATGTTGAGGTTAGAATTTGGTGGAGGAAGAGCATCTTTCTTCTACGACCCCAAATCAGAAAAGGCTGGGAGAGTGTGTGAAAAATGCACACACACATACACACACACACACATACGTGGATATATATATATATTTATATATATGAGACCGATGATATTTCATGTTTTGTCTCATCAGCTTGCACACATCTGCAACAGACTCCAAAATGAATGAAGATAGGAATAGAGGTGGAACAAGGGGATTTTAGGAAATGGCAATGAGGTTTAAAAATGGATGCTGTTTCAAACAGGCCTTTGAGGAGCAAAGATGGTCAGAGGGTCTCCAGTTTGTCTCCAAATGTGAGAAAATAACTGAGCAGTTTAGGCACATTGTTCCTGCTAAACTTAATGGAAAGGATTTAATTATTTCTCCCTCTACATTCAGAATATCAATAAATATTTGTGAAATCTTGAGAGAGTTCAGTGTGTAAAGGACAAGGAAACAAGTCTAATCTGGACACAGTGATCTCTGATCCATCATACGGACCTGCATCAACAGCTGTCATTAACTGATAGCACCACATAATCAACAATACAGTTTTACATTTATAGATGTCACTTCAGACGTTACTGAGGAGAAAAGAAGCTGCATGTTAACCTGGTCCAGAGTTCCAGAGGTGGCATCGACTTCTCTTCACACAGTGAAGACCTGGATTGTGGCGAGACCCATCAGTTTTTCAGATCTTTGTTGCAAGAAATGGAGCAAAAGGAGCATCTGAACTGTTGTCAGAAAGTCCAGAAGTCAGGTTCTTTGGTGGTCTGGGGTTGGATCAGGGTTCTTGAAGCTCATCCATCACTTAGTGTCCTCAGTACCAGCGCATCTTTTAAGTGCTGTGAAAAGGAATAAAAACATTACTGAAGTGGGGAAGGATTATTTTTAGGGATGTGTTGGAGGTTTGAAATGCAGGAAAGTATTAAATAAAATGAGGTTAATGAGACAAAATATGACATACGATGGGGTCAAACTGTAATCCTATAAAGTCAAAGTAAATGAAGAAATCGTTCAGTTCTTTTGTGCAATTTTCATAAAATTCCAACTTTTGGTGATCTCTCGTTGTGCATCTCTGTATCTATAAGTGAACCAGAGAGGTATCTGTATGCATGACCTCAGAAAAATTACCAAGTCAGCCCATTTATTACAACAGGAAGCTCCTGAACTCGGTGTCCAAGTCCAGCCTTGTTTCTTGTTACAGGGTGTGTTTATATTAAATGATTTGGTCGTTCTCTGAGGAAAAAGCTACAGCTGTTCTGTTTCACCTTGAAAATAAAATGCCTGCTGCAGTTGCTGCTGTGATCTAGCTCTTGACAGCAGCTGCCAGAGTTTATTCACTTCTCCTTCACATGATGAAGGCAGCACATCCAGGTTGTGCAGCTTATCGGGGCGGGGAGGCCCAGCGGCTGACGTCAGGTCAGGATGTGTTAACTGGTACATGTGTGTTTGATGCTTAGACCCGTTTGTCCATCCGTGCATTCTTGTACTGTACTATTATAGTAAAAGCTGTCTTTCAACAACTTCCTGACACTAAATAACTGTTTTGATGTCTACCAGTTGGGTTTTCGGCCACACCACAGCACTGAGACTGATCTAGTTAAGATCTTTAATGACATCTACTTGAGCACAGGCAGCGGAAACATTTCAGTTCTGGTACTACTAGATCTCAGTGCTGCATTTGACACGGTTGACCATAACATCTTACTAGACCAGCTAAAAAACCTGGGTACAACTTCCTGGCACTTAAATTAATTGATTCGACTTCTATTCAAAAGACAGAGTCTACTTTTTGTCTATATAACTATAAATCTGAGCAAACTAAACTAATCTGTGGAGTTCCTCAAGGCTCCGTTCTGGGGCCACTGCTGTTCAACATCTACATGCAGCCACTTGCTTAAATGATGAAAAACAATGTGTTACCACAGTTATGCTGATGACTCATAAATCTACATAACTATCTCACCAGGAGACTACAGCCCAATCCAAACGCTAATAAAATACACTGATCAAATTAAAGATTGGATGTGCCAAAACTTCCTTAAAAAACCCTGAAGATATAGTTTTTAGAGCCAAGGAAGAAAGAGTCAGCACTTGCCTTTAAACAGTTCAAAACTAACAACCAAGCCATAAATCTGGGAGTTGTCGTGGATTCAGACCTAAATACAGCAGTTATATTAAGATAGTTGTGAAGTCGGCCTATTATCACTTAAAGAACATATCAACGATTAAAGGTCCCATATTATACATTTTTTCAATAATTTCGTATGGGTGTCAGAGGTCCAATAACATTGTTTTCAAAGTGTATTTCCCCAAATTCAGCCTTGGTCCTTAAATCCAGTCATTCCAAAAGTGGTTCTAGTGAACTCTACTGAGAACAGGCTGTTTCTGTGTCTGAACCTTTAAATGTTCATGAGTGGTGCCTGTTCATGTCCCTCTCTGGGAGAGGATCCGGCTTTTTCTGGTGCCCACTCAGTGATTTTAGAGGGTAAGCTCAGCTAGTTGGGTTGTCGGGTCAATGCCAGTATCCACTTCGAGGGGGAATATTTTTTTGCCTTTGTGATGTCATAGGGGAAAGATCTCAGATTCACCCGTTTGAGCACACATTCGCTAAAAAGTGAAGCAAGCAAAAGAGAGAGGAGACAGAATTTTCTAATTCCTGGGCCTCATACACCGGCTATGAGGATGCATAAGACTGTTAAAAAACCTTTAGAATGTATTTTACATAATATGGGACCTTTAAAGGACTGATGACTCAGCAGGATTTAGAAAAACTTGTCCATACATTTATCTTTAGTAGACTGGACTACTGTAATGCTGTCCTCACAGGTCTCCCTAAAAAGTCCAAAAGACAGCTGCAGTTAGTCCAGAACGCTGCTGCTCGAGTCCTCACTAAGACCAAGAAAGTAGATCACATAACTCCGGTCCTCAGATCTTTACACTGGCTTCCTGTCTGTCAAAGAATTGACTTTAAAATTCTGCTGTTAGTTTACAAAGACCTGAATGGTTTAGGACCATAATCCATTCAGGATCTTCTGCTTTGTCATGAACCAGATCCCTCAGGGTCAAGTCTACTTTCTGTTCCCAGAGTCAGAACTAAACGTGGAGAGACGGCGTTCAGCTTTTATGCTCCTCACATGTGGAAACTGCAGGTCTGCTGACTAAGCAGTTTTAAATCAGGGTTAAAAACTTTTCTATTTGCTGCCTTTTATAAAAAAAACTGTTATTTCCTCACACTAAAACTTTTTCTTGTATTCTATTTTATTTATTCTTTTTCTGTTTTAATTTAATTTCTATTTCCTTTTAAAAGATTGTTTTAAATGCCCTCTTTAATGCTTCCTGTAACCTCACTGTAATTTCTTTCTTTTATGTAAAGCATCTTTCATTGTCTTGTACATGAAATGTGTTGTACAGATAAACTTGCCTTGCCTTACTAAACAACTTTAAAGCAATGGTCTCACATAACTAGTTGACAGCTGCCAATCCATTTGTCTTTTTTTTCCCCCTTCATCCACTCATCGATGATGCCCCCTCACTCCCCACATCCTCTAACTTAAAAGAGGCCATGTTTCTAAAAGAGGGCTGGTCCAGTGCCTCGGGCGGCAGGAGGGGGAGGGGAGAGTAATTGATGTTTGTGACTGGATCTTAGCTGCTCTGAAGGCTGCAGCTACCTGAGCTCTATGATTCATACATGGGTATACTGATAGCGTGTCCTGAACACACATTCAGATTGTTTTCTGAAATCTGATTTCTGTCTGAGAAGCTGACTGTGTGTGTTCTGCGATGACTGCTGACTGTTATTTTTTTACCTTCAAGTCTCCACACCATCACACAGCAGCCAGGTGATGCTAATGAAATGCACTTGATTAACTGATCATCATCTGTGTGGTCACCTCTATGAAAGCAGATTCAGGTCCGTGTTAACATTCGCTTAGAGAAGCAGCTGTTGCTGCCCATCAGTCTGAGAAGGGTTATAAGATCATTTCTAAACTGTCTAAAGTCCATTCTACCGAGAGAGAGATTTCACAATTGGAAAACATCCGAAACAGCTGCCCTTCTTTCCTGACGTGGAATCAGTTCAACCCAAGAGCTTCATCTCGGACTCTCCAGGCCTCAGATAGCATACTAAATGTTAAAATTGATGGTAGTCCAGTTAGAAAAAGACCGAACATGTATAGCTTGTATAGAGTTGCAAGAGAAAGTCTCCTCTTTCTCTAAAAATAACAGCAGCACGTCTTAGGTTTCCAAATCTGAGCAAACCACAAGACTTCTGGAACAATGTCCTTTGGACAGATGAGACCAAATGGAAATGGTCAGAATAGACAGAAAATAAATGCAACATGTCAGCACAAACACCACACTCCAACTGTTGGCACGGTGGTGGAGGGTTGATGATCAGCAGCTACGGGACCTGGACACCTTAAAATCGTTTAGTGGACCTTAAAGTATTCAAGAGTCAAATGTGAGTCCATCTGTCCAACAGCTAAAGATTGGCTGAAACACAGCAGATCTGCAACAAAATGGCTGAAAGAGAAAAAGATAAAGGTCCAAGTCCAGATCTCAACCTGGTTAAAATGCTGTGGTGGGACCATCAGATGCTGCAAACCTCAATAAACTGGAAACAAGAGTGGACCGAATGTCCTCCACAACCCTGTAAGAGACCGATAGCTTCACAGTTATTACTTAGTTATTTCTACAGAATGTGTTGTTGTTCATCTGAGGTTATAATAACGTTGTTTTAAGACCTAATGAGGACCAGATGATTTTTAAAGTAATTTCCTGATACATAGAACCTGGAGAAACTACCCCAGCCTCTGCTTTGTCAACTTTACCTTCATAGAAAGAAGAGTCTGTAGTTTCTCTCTCACATGGCTGTAAAATATTCTGAACTGAAGGTCCAGTTTCTTCCTCTGAACCTTTGAGAGAATCCAGCTGACATGAGCTCTCTACTTCATGATAACAAGCTCCAGTCTTTGAAGAAGACTAAGATGTGTTTGAAAGCTTTGAAAAATGGTAAAAATCATGATTTCTGCAATAAACTGAGCATTTTACCTAAAAACTATGTTTTCTTACATGATACGTCAGAGAAGGGCTGACATTAGTGGCGGTAAGAGAAGGATGAGATGGTAATGCATTGGGTGTGCAGCCTCTCACAGAATCCTGCATCTGAATTTCTCTTCTGGAAAAGTGAGAAAATGCTAAAAGCTAGCCTGCTAGCTGCATCACAGACTTCTGCGTGGCGTTTTGGCCTTAATACTTATGGATGAGAGTGTCTGCAAAGCGTCTGGCTTTCTGCTGCAGTGTTAAAATTCACTCCTTCTCCTCTCTTGCTGGGTTTCATGACTTCTACCTTCAACCTCATCTCCCTCCCCCTCACAGTTTTTTGGCTTTTGCTGCAGTCTGCTGGCACACCGCAGACGTTCGTACTGCTCCGTATGAGCAGAGAGACCAAAAGGAGGAATGTTGGGACAGTCGATGAAGGAGGGCTGACAGGAGAATATTGATGGCAGGAACAGCCAAGCGCAGACAGTTACTGCACATAAGTCCTGAAGAGAGCAAATGGAGAGGAACGTGACTTAAGTGGTTAAAACACTGTTGGAGTAAACATGTTTGTGTGAAGCTGTCTCACAGTTTTTATGACAAACAAGTTTCAGCACAATGATTAAAAATATGGAGGTGGTGGCTGGTGATCGTTTTTTAAAGACAGACACAAGATTTAAAAAAGTACATTTATAACCATTTGTCACCCTTTCAGAGGCTAGTAGGCATGTTTAACCACATCATCGACAGATCCTGTGTCACAGCCTTGAAATGCAAAAGAAAATTATGTGGTGGAGCAGCTTGATTAGCATCTGAAGCAGAACAGGTGAAAGAAGATGAAAAATGGAAGAGACAGATTGAGGTTGGAGGGAGGAGGCACTAAACAGATGGAGGGGAAGCAAAGTGTCGGGTTGGGTGCTGGAGGTGTAAATGAGGAGGCCGGACTATTCTGAGATTGTTCTCAGAGAGAAAACTAGTGATCTGAGAGTCTAATCTCCTCAGTAAGTTTGCCTTTTCTGCCAACTCGTAGCCGTGGAGCTGAGTTAGGCTGTTTGCAGGAACAATTAGTGGAACATAACATGAGCGGAGGCAGAACAACCCAATGGAGAATCATCATTATTGTGACACTTCTCTCTGTTTCCTTCAGATCTCAGAGATCTATGTTAGCGGCGAGTCAGCTGACCTCACAGCCAAAGAGAAGCTGTTGCTATGGAGCCAGCAGGCGATAGTAGGCTACCCCGGCCTCCGCTGCGTCAACTTCACCTCATCCTGGAGCGACGGACGCATGTTCAATGCTCTGCTGCACAGATACAGGTTAGAAAACTGGCTGTGACCAACTTCATGTAAAATCTAGACATGTTATGTTGATGACACACAAACAACTTCCCTTCGTTTGTTTTACAGACCAGACCTGATCGACATGGAGGTGGTGTCCCAACAGAGTAACCGAGAGAACCTGGAGCAGGCCTTCGAGATCGGCGAGTCGTTAGGGGTAACCAGACTGCTGGACGCTGAAGGTGAGACAGTTAGTCTGAATGTCCCCTTCAGAATTGGCATGAGGAGTTCCTCAGGGCTCCGTACTGGGACCAATTTAGCTTGTTATATTTCCCTCTGGACATAGTAAATTGTATCACATTGTAAATATTTTTGCTTAAATTCAGAAATCCTTTTATATATATATAAATTTATTACATTTAAACTGTTCCAGCTGTTGGAAGAGATGCACTGCAGTTTTTAGCATTTTAGAAACTTGATCTTTACTTGACCCGGTCTGGATAATATCTGATTATGAGTAAATTAACTAACCGCAGGAGCACCTTTTTTAAATAAACCACTATGCAGTTACTGACTTTTCCTGGCCACAATCTTGTTTACATTTTTAGAAATGAGGTAAAATGTCAAGAGGCCTGAAACAAATGAGTCGCCATTAAAATAAATACTTTAAAATCTTCTCACCACAAGCTGTTTATTTTATTCTGTTGACGATAGCTATGGGTTAGTTTAGTTCATCCACTAGTAAGAGAAAATGGTTAAATATAGGTAGTTATAGGTAATTCAGTATAAAAATTGCAGGATGATTTTTTTATTTTTTCAACTGCACATTAATAATGTTTGGAGTCGGGGATCGTTTTAGTAAAATTTTGTGGAAATCTTTCTTTTCTTTCTGTTGCATGTGAGCAAAAAGTGCAGCTGAGCTAGTTTGTAAAGTGTCTGTATTTTTTTAATCCTTAGTTTGGATTTAATGAGTCACGAATAATTCCAGCCAATCTGTTCCTGCAGTTTTTCATTGATCTTCTCCGATCTTCTCCTCAGATGTCGATGTCCCATCTCCAGACGAGAAATCCGTCATCACTTACGTCTCCTCCATCTACGATGCTTTCCCCAAAATCCCTGAAGGAGGAGAGGGCATCGCTGCACACGTACCTAAACCATTTATTTTTTTCAGCTTGTTCATTTTTCCTCTATTTTTCTAAGCAGTTTGTTCTTAAAGTAAAGATTTAGAAATAAATGATGTAGGTAAATGAATTATGAATTATTTCATGTGCAACGATTAATGTATTTTTTTTACCCCACCTTCTCTTCTTTTCTGCATCATTAGGAAGTGGACCAGCGCTGGTCAGAGTACCAGTCCAGGTTCTCATCTCTGCTCCAGTGGAGCCGCCAACATACGGCCCTCATGGCCAACAAGAGCTTCCCACAAAACCCTGCTGAACTCAAGGTGTGTCCCTGTACATCCTCCCAGCTTTATCTCCTCCACAAGCATGCAGCTCTGAAGAAAGAGAGCTGAGACGTCAGTTCTGTAAAACCTTGAGAGAACAAATAGAGGAACGTTTAAACAAGAAAGAATTCAGATTAAAATTGTCCCTGCAGTGTTTGCAGTGACTGTGAAGAAGGAATATTATCAGGAAAACACAAACACAGACGTAACGTTTCTGTTTCTCTGCTCCTGCAGGCACTTTACAACGAGTACGTCCATTTCAAAGAAACAGAGATCCCTGCCAAGGAGATGGAGAAGGGTCACATCGAGCACCTCTACAAGCTGCTGGAGGTAAGAGCAGATGAAGGGTGGGTCGGTAAACCTTCGGTGCCACGCGCAGGACTCTGTGTGCATCATGGGGTTGAGCTCAGGGGGATCATCCCGGTGAAAGTGACGTTCTGTTACCACCAGGTTTGTTGTGTTTGCCTCCTGAAGCAAAGTTATTTCCCACCGCAGCGCCATCATTAAAGCAGCAGATGGTTCAGCCAACACATGACCGCTGATAAGAGTTCCTTCTGTTTTATCACTCAGCTGATGCTACCAGAGTGTGTTTGCAGTGTGACTTTTAACCGTGTTTTATACCCAGTTGCAGTTCTGCCCGGACGCTGATTAAAGCTTCAGATTAGTCAGTTTTGCTTAAGGTACATGCTGCTCAGCCACTGGTCATTCAGTCAGCTAGTTTGGATAGCTATAAGAAGGATAGTTTGACCTCAGAGGGTTTAAAGGAGCAGTACAGATGAATATCATCAGCATAAAGATGTTAGGAAACATTTCTCAGAGAAAGGAGCTGCTGAGTAACTGGTTGCTATGGTGATTCCCACCTTTTTCAGGAAGCAGGTGAAGTCCAATGAGTAGCAGAACTTTCTACTGGACATAATTTTTACTTGAATCTATTTTATTAGTTTATTCCTATTTTTATATTTCTAAAAAAAAAATATTTTATTGTGTTAATCTATTCTATCAATCCAAATGTATATAGATTATTCAGTTATAGTAAATTTAGTTACAGTTTTGGAGGGTGGACTGCGAGAAAACCATGAGACCTGCCACAATCAGTTGCATTTGGTTAAATAAAACACAAATACCTTCGTTTTGAGGTAAAAGTTCTTAATGTTGAGCACAAAGAAGTTTTTAAATATAAAATGCCTGCGTCTTTAACAGAGTCAAAGGTTAGTGTGTAAAATGCTCTAACCAAAAAAACATGAAACTTTATCCAAAAATATTTTGAAAATACAGAAGTTCTGCTTCATGTTTAAACTTTTAATTTGTTTTCTTTCTTCTGCAAAAATCTTACTGAATTCTGTAGAACATTTTTTTATTTATGTGGATTTAATAAACACCTACATGCAAACTGACCCGGTGTGTGTATGCGTGTGTCCATCCAGGTGTGGATAGAGTTCGGTCGCATTAAGCTTCCTCAGGGCCTCCATCCAAACGATCTGGAGGAGGAATGGGGCAAACTAATCCTGGAGATGCTGGAGAGAGAAAAAGCCTTACGGCCAGCTGTGGAGAGGTGCAAAAACACACTGGTTCACACACACACACACTTTCATTCATTGCATTTAATTAAACAGAACCACTGATGTGTTCAGTTTCTCATCAGGCTGGATTGTAAGGAGGTTTAATCTGTTTTCAGGTTGGAGCTGCTGCTTCAGAGAGCCAATAAGATCCAGAACTTGTCTCTGGACTGCGAGGAGAAGCTGACCCTCGCTAAGAACACACTCCAGGCTGTAAGTGCTGAACATTTCTCTTCTTCTAGCCCTCATTTCTTCAGACACAAACTCGCATTCAGCTTCTTCGATGTGATTCTGAGTGAATATCTGATTATTCGGATCATTATTTTGCAGTGTCTTAATGTAGAAAAGCTGGACTCCCATCTGTCTCAGCTGGGACTCAAACACACATCTGATGTTTTTTTTCTCACTTCCAACATTAATGTGTCTCTTTCTAACTGCACATGTAAAAGATAATCAAACCCTGATCATGTCCCCCCTCCAGGACATGTCTCGAGCGGAGAGTGGCGAGGCGGTGCAGTGCGAGAGAGAGCTGGCCTGTTACCTGCAGGAGTGCGAGTCTCTGATCAGGCAACTCAACCTGGAGCTTAAAGTCCTCCGAGACGAGAAATACTACCAGGTGGAGCAGCTGGCGTTCAGGTGAGAAACGCTCCGTATGGTGGAGGTTTGGTTGGATGAGGGAGGAGTTAAACAGATGGACACAAACACCTTGTTTTATGTGATTTAAGGCTGACAAGCTGTGAAGTGTTTCTCCATTAAATCTTAGAATCATAAGTGATCATCTGCAGATGCATAAAGCTGCTTTGATTTAGGTCAGAGTCGTAAAACTCTGACATGTTGTGGATCATCGGCCGCTGCTTCGTCATGCTGCCATGTCCTTCAGTGCAACCACATCCATGTCCATGTAGGGAGAACCAGAATCAACCAGTTTATTAGTTTTACCAGCTCTTAGGCCTGTCGCGATACGCAATAAGTGAATTAATTGCACGGTAAGAAAAAATGAGGCCGATAAGTTTGCCGGCCGTGATAATTTTCTTACTTTATCTTACTTGACCACAGACTGTGTATAACAGCAGGTTTCACTATGGAGGATCTCGACTGAACGCTCTGGTTTCTTGCGAAGCGATCTCTCTAGTCTAGACTCATACTTGACAGCAGCATGTTGCAGCACGAGACCGTGGTGAAGCACCTGTGCGAGCCGGTATGTCGCATTTATTTTACAGTGCTGCCAACTCTCATGCATCGGCCGTTTGAGTGGCTTCTTACGCTCTCGCGCTAAACCTCCGATTCTCACGCTGAATCGTGTAAATAAGTCGAAAGGAGAAAAATATCTGCGAGCACTTTTTCATTTATTGTATTGCTGCTGCCCACATGTAGGCAGAACACACACATGTAGCCGAAAACGTCAGTACAAAGCTCCACTTCCTGGTCTACTGTAATAACCCCTGTAATGCGCAGGCACATTACACAAAGAGTCAGCCTATATACTACATTATATGACAAAATACACATGAAGAGCAACGTTGGCTAATCGAGAGGTTCGGGAGGATTCCCAGTAAGCCGCATTACTTTTGGGCCGGTGTCCCGACACAAGTGGAAAAGCGTCGCGAAGTTCACTGGCTGCTCCTAGATCAGTCTGACACGCAGTGATGAGGGGAGATATTTCAGCTTCACAAACAGCAACGACGCGCATGATTTTTTTCTAGTTTTTTTTTTTTTTACTACATTGGTACTAACTTGCAGTTCTGCCGGTTTTTAATATTTTTTAGATATTTTTGGAAGGGCAATTTTGTTTACAGAACAAAGACTTTATTATCCATCATACTTATTGTTTTTGGTTGTTTGGTTTTTTAATTCATTGTTAATGAGACTGAGAGTCTGTTCTATTTATTGTTTTTGTTTTGTTATTTAACATGTCTTCCATTTCCAGTGTAAAATGTTCTTTAGCAATTTAAGTTTATTGATCTTTGAAAGGGTGTGCTTGCCTTATTATGGCATTATCATTATATTAGTTGAAAATAGTCTCAAAATGACTTTATTACATTATCGCATTGCGCAATATTATCGCTTATCGCAATAATTTCTGAGAAAATTTATCGCACAGCTAAATTTGTTATGGGGACAGGCCTACCAGCTCTGAATAATTTTTGTTTTTCTTTTTGGGTCAATAAACACATCGTTTGCAAAGTCGTGCAGCCGCAGAAGCACGTTGACCAGCGTGTGTATCTGTTCGTTTTTAGTGTGGAAAGACTGAAGCTGCTGAGTTGAAAACTGAACATTAACAGAATCTACATGTTGTAGATAACAGCCTGAAGATCCCCTGACGACCCAAAGCGTATTTTAGTGCAAAGATTAGTGAAGTGTTTGTCATATTTTCCTGCCCCAACACAAGGAAACATTTGAAGGAATGCAATGTGAAATACTACCAATAACATTTATTGGCTGCTTGGTTAAACTGTATCAGTGGCAGAGAGAGGTGTTAATTCCTCTGCTGCAGTGTGGAGCTTTCTTCTTTTTACCAGGAAACTCTTCACACTACTTCATATGAGCATTTGACCAGCCGGATGCTTCTTTAGTAAAACAAATCTATTTACTACAGTTAAATATTATGTTTCTACAAATCAACAGACTTCTTTGTGTTCAGGATGAAAAGTTCATGAGATGTGGCTTTATACTGTCAAATGTAAATGCTTAGAGACATAGGACACACGTACTGGTCTATTTTTTTTCTAAAAATGTCTGTTCTTCATCATTTTCCCATTGGTACTTTATAAAATTTGCTTAAGGTGATCAATGTGCAGAAATGATGCTGTTATCCTTTCTAACAGCTGAGGATAGAAATTTTACGTTTATCTCATTTATACTCTGCTTTATTCACAGGCGAAAAATTCTGTTTTACACTAAGAAAATATTCTCTGAGGTCTCTAGATTTTCCTCCACACCGAGAACATGAACGAATGGAGTAATTCCTAATTTCTTCTTTTCCAGGTTGATGCTAATACAGTCTCATCCCTCCTTAATGTCTGTTAAATCTCCTTGTCTAATTTAAGACAAGGAAAAGGTGGCGAGGCCGGTGATTTACTTTATTTATGGTCTGTCCTCCGGTGATCACGTTTCTGTCTCATCGACAGAGTGTCCTGCCTTCAGGAGGAGCTGGTCTCCCTCAGACTGCAGTGCTCCAGCGTCTACAGGAAGGGCCACTTCGCTCAGTCTGTGGGCGGCACCGGGACAGAGCACCCCGGCCAGAGAGCCACCGACGGCGGCCTCTCTCTGGGACAGACGCTGCTGGGAGCCGTGGGAGCAGTAGGAGCCGCACTCCTGCGTCGACCTATAGCTCGGTCCCAGCTGGTGGCCATGTCTTCATCAGAGGACGAAGGAAGCCTGAGGTTCATCTACGAGCTGCTGGGATGGGTGGAGGAGACTCAGGTCAGTCTGTCGCAGCATTATAGATCACTATGCTGCAAGTTTATCAGATATTTAGTTAAGTCTTATTTTTAGATGTCAACAAATACTGATTAACATCTGGAACCCAAACATATTTACTTTACAAAGAATAATAACAGAAAAACTGAACATTTCTTCCACTAAATGTAAAACACCATAACGTAAAAACACATTTGGAAACTATTTCTTATTTATGGAAGAGCATATCATAAAAAATGTATAATAAATTCAGAAGATTTTATTAATTTGGATCCATATTAACATCTGCGTGTGCTGTAGGAGCTTTTGGAGGGTGCAGAGTGGGGCACAGACCTTCCCTCTGTGGAAAGCAACCTCCAGGAGCACAACAGCATCCACACCGCGGTGGAGGAGCTGATGAGTAGCCTGCAGGAGGCGCGCAGCTACGAGGTACAAACCAAAAACACAGACACACCCCTGCTTACAGTCACTCCTCGTTACTGACGTTTATCTTCTCCTCCTTCAGGCTAAAGTCTCTTCAAACTTCAAGGGCAACTACTCTGCAGCCCTGGCCAAACTGGAACACCAGTACTGCAAACTACTGGTCAGTGTCAGCTCAGAGGATTTCTGTCTCCTCAGTCGCTCATTTCTTTGTTTCCCAGTTCACCCCTTTGTGGGTTAATCCCATTACAGCGTGACAGACATAATTCTGCATCTGTTCTCTTTTTAAGCCCCTCAATGTTGCTTTTTTTTTTTCTTTCTTTATATCCTCGTTAGTTTCTTCTATTCTGTGTTTATTAACAATGATATTTGTCTTCTGTTTTTTTTAACTTACATTTAATTATTTTTTATCAGAACTGCAATCAAAACTAGCAGCGTCACCCAAATAACCACAATGAGAGGATGTTTCTTTCTTTTTCTGGACTGCTGATCAGCATGATGATGGTGTTTGTTTGTTGGTTGCCATAGGAACATTCGTCATGGCGCCTGCGGAGCTTGGAGAGCCTGCATGGGTTTGTGTCACACTGCACTGAGGAGCTGATCTGGCTCAATGAGAGGGAGGAGGAGGAGCTGGCCTTCGACTGGAGCGACAACAACAGCAACATGAACGCCAAGAGAGAGATTTACAGCGTGAGTGGAGGAGGGGCTGAACTTTTGCACCGATGGCTTCATTTGTCAGAAATAGGATGAAATATGAGAATTTTACCAAGTTTATGGAACATAAAACTAGTTTGTTTCACTACATCTGTAGAAAAAACTACAAACCACTCCATCTTTATGTTGCAGAAATCTCATCGTCTTTATCTTCCTGTTCATCTATTTCCAGGAAATGAGGCTGGAGCTGGCTGAAAAACGAGATGTGATGCGTTCTCTCCAGGAAACGGCCAGCCGTCTGTGTCAGGAGAACCATCCAGCCAAGCAGACTGTGGAGGTGAGCTTCAGGCTGTTATTCATCTGGGCTGGATGGCGTTTAAATGTGCTGATGAATAAGACCTTCAACTTTTTAGAAATCAAATCAAATCTCACACAAACTGACTTCTTTTGCAACCCGGTGCATTACCCCCTGCTGGTCATTAAAGAGACTGCAGGTTGAAGGCTCTGGAGGAAATCCTCACCACTGTGAGGCCTGGTGTGGATCATATTGAGCTTCATGTTGTTCAAATCTTCACCACATAGTTTTTGACACCATGGATAAGCAAGTCTAAACAAACACCTTTGAACTTTTGAGAACTGATTGTTCTTATTTGTGAAAGAAATTGTTTCAGTGTGTTGAAAGAAGCCAAGAGGAGATGAGTTGCTCTGGTTTATGTTTTCCCGCTGCAGCTTGAACAACAAATAAAGGCGGATTTATGCTTGCGCCTCGTCTGCGTGCAGCCGGTTTACTGCGTAGCTGACGCTGGTGAGTTTGCTTTCGCTCTCAAACATAGGGGGTGCGCTTCGTTTTGGTGTCATTTTGCAGTTTCTCCTCCTAACCTGAAGGTGGCAGCAGGGGTGGTATCGGCCGGAGTTATTTTGATGATTAACTTCAGTTCGGTAGGTGTTTCCTGTTTTAAAACAACAATGGCGTCCAGTACGTGTCTTTATAAGTTTGTGGAAGAAAATTAATAAATAATTCGATCAGCCTCTCATAAACTTGATCCACTAGTTATTGTTTTTATAAACGGTGGTTACCACACAAATTCAGCCACAAGATCCAGATATCCGGCAACACGTGATCCCAAACTGACCAATCACAAGGGGGTACTTCCGCGTCAACCGTCTGCGTAGCAGGGGTGCACGTCAGGTCTAGAAGAGGTGCGCGTCGAGCCTCTGCAGAGGTACGCCGAGGCTACGGCAGTGACGCGGACGCCCACAAGCATAAATCCGCCTTAACATCCTGTCTGCTGGTTTGTGGTCGTTCTTGAGGAGCTAAAGTAACTAGAATTGCTATATTCTGGAAATGAGGCTTTGAACATTAGAGCCATTGTTAGTAACGTACACAAATTGTCCCTATTTTAAGGAATAAAAGTAAGGCTGTTTGTTGTTAATTTAACTTTGACTTTATCAGAGGGCCGGACTCAACCAGAACACATTATTTATGGTGAGAATCTAACTTTTGAAAGCCTAAAACCAGCATGGTTTCAGCCAGGGTGGAGCAGGGGGTCCACGGCATTTTAATAAATACATGAAGGGGGTTCCTGAGGAAAAAAGGTTGGGAACTACTGCCTACATCATCAGAATGTGGTGTAAATATTCTCCATTCGATCTAATAAATATTTAGATGCTCTGTTGCCTGAAAACAGCAACAGTAAAAACATAATAGAGTCTGGAAAAGTGGAATTTTGAAATGGAAAATGTGTTTGAAGCGATTCCTTTGCTGGCTTGCAGATAGATTACAGCCTTTATAATAAATGTTTTTATCTGTTTTCAGGCTTACAGTGCAGCTCTGCAGACTCAGTGGCAGTGGGTGGACCAGCTGTGTGTGTGTGTAGAGCAACATCTCAAAGACAACACGGCGTACTTCCAGGTGAGATTCAGATTCATGCTATCCTTTGCATTTCCATTTTAAACTGTCTGAGGAAGACCAGCTGTCTCGTGTTTCTGCTGTGCTCAGAGGGGTTTACTCGATAAGATCTTTAAAGGTCGTGACCACGTGTTCAGTCTGAACGGTCTTTGTGTTTTTCTCTGTCAGTTCATGAGTGATGCTCGGGACTGTGAGTCGTACCTCCGCCAGCTTCAGGAAACCATCAAGAGACAGTACACCTGCGACAAGAACAGCAGACTGAGCAAACTGGAAGACCTGCTCCAGGACTCGATGGTATCTGTCAGTCAGAATCACACCCAGTTACAGGAAGCTCTATGTCCACCTTCTGTCAGTCCACACACAATTCAGATTATAATCCAGCATCGTTTGGTGGGGGGGGGGTCCATATATCAGATGAAATAAGACGTGTGGGAATGAGTAGTCAGACCAAGTCTAAAGTCCTGCAAATATTATGTAAATTTGTCCTCTGAAGTGTGAAAAACCAGCGTCCTTGTTGCTGTTTGTCAGGCCTGGTCATGTATACTTCCACTTTGGAAGGAGGAAGCCGCCATGGCACTTAAAGAGTAGGAAGGTTTCAGCAGGCTGTTGCGTCACATCTTCCTGGATTCTGCACTCGGCTTCAGGCAACTGCAGCACGTTGCATGACAGGGCGAAGTAATCTGTCACAGTCTGCCACTGAATCATCTTCCCTGTGGCATCTTAACATGCCTGCCATCTCCACACCCTCTTCACACTGCCTTACACACCTCTGACTTCAAGCAGATGGCGTAGTTATTGTGGGCCACAGGCCGCAGCAGTGAGCGCATCCTCCTAATAAACAGGTGTGCGTGCTCTGATTCAGACAGACCGAAGCACTCAGAGCTGAACGTGCAGTTTGACCCAGATAAAAACTGGGAAGAGGAAATTAAATCCCCCTCTCCATCATTCAGGCATAAAAGCAGCTGTTCCACACTCCGATCAGACGTATTGCGCCTCTTCTTTGCACCATCCTGCACATCTTTTCTCCGTTTGCTGATGCAAACTAGCTTCTAGTATTTTGTTTTCATTCTACACAAATACATGTAAAAGCAGGCTCTTCACACTAAAAGAAACGTGTTATCCAAGTTTTTTAATTGATTTCATGGCATTTCTTGGGATCGGGATTAATTTGAATTCCTCACACTTTAATTTAGTTGGTATGATTCGTGCTTGGTGCTGACTGCAGGTTGCCATCTCCATGTGAAATTCACTTCTGAGGTGTAATATAGGAAGATATTAATGAAGGCTGACTCATTTTTCCCATCCCACCTTTCTCCCTGTTGTTTTTCCATAATAAATCCTTAATGATGCTCCTGCTGGGGTGAGAAAGAGATGAAATGCAGGTCTACCTGTCAGGGCGAAGAGCTCTAAATGTTTGATGGCTAGTGGTCAGGCTAACACAAACAGCTGAGTCAGGAAGCACAGAGTCCTCTCCGGTCAGCATCTACAGGCTGAAACTGTGATTAATTATAAATTCAGCGGCTTCGGTTAGAAATTGTTGGTAAATGTGTTTCATGTGGTTTTACTGGATTAATACGGTTCAGAGGGAGAAACTCAGATCTGCAGCAGGGTCTTTACCATCATTTTATCTGATGGAAAGTGAATTCTAAGCATCTTTTTTTTAAGTTGCAGCCACATTTACAGATTCCAGGATGTTTCCCTGAATTATTGTTCAGTTGAAGGTTAAAAGAAACCTCATGAATGTTGTAAGCTTCATGTTCTTCTTATAGGATTATAATATTGTTTATAAAACCGTTTAAGTTCCATGGTGATATCAGCCTTTATAAAGTTGTTTTCTTTACACATTTTCTAATTCAACAAATTTCATGAATTTAAAATGCTTCATTTTTAGCTTAAAATGTGACCATTAACATTTACAGCTTTTAAAGGAAGAAATGTCCCCAGTTTTTCTGGGCTTTTGTTCCACATGTACCAAAAAAATCTTTACAGGCCGGTTTGTACCAGGTTTAACAACCAGTGGCACAGAAGATATAAAGTTTGCTTTCAATTGTAACAGTAAAACATTTCTAAAAGCAAATTAAATACTTGCTTAATCTAATTAAAGATTGGCTTAAAAACAATCAAGTTTAAATGATTTAAAGCTAGAAATCTGAAATAAAACAATCCTGCAGGATGTGGTTCATTTTCCAGTCTGGTAACCAGAGACTAATTTATTTAGCAGGTTCTTAAACTTCAGCATAATCTGAGAGACTCTACCACTGCAGTGCTCCTTTAAGTCTGCTTTGTTTCTAATGTGATCGTCATAATGAGCATCTCTGTGTGGATAAACTTAAGTTTAAGTTTATTTCTAATGACTTCAGCCCATCTCGGTGGACAACGTAGCCGCGAGAGACGGGACTAATCTGCATTTTCTCAGATTGCAGAATATTGGGTGGAGGGGGGGGGGGGGGGGGGGGGGGGGGGGGGGGGGGGGGGGGGGGGGGGGGGGGGGGGGGGGGGGGGGG
>JBAMHW010000019.1:26194469-26216697 GCA_037177495.1 Rhadinocentrus ornatus | reverse complement strand
CCCCCAAAAAAAAATAAAATCATTAAATAAATAACTGAAGTTAAATTTAACTTATTAAAAAAAAATAATTCTATCATTTTTCTGTTTAAACAAGAAGTGGATTTTTACACTTTGCAAACTAAATGAACAAATCATGTTTTCATCTTTGTTTTTGTGTTCGTATCTCAGATTAAATATGCTAAAAGAGTGATATACTAAAATAGTAAGCAGTCTTTTTAACCCTAAATTAGCTGAATTATTAAAACGAAAGGTCTCTACAGACATTACTGTAATCTGATGAATATTTATATATATGTATATAAATGTATATTGGAACCGTTACCATAGAAACACACTAACAATGACAATCGTGTCCTTCCTGCAGGAGGAGAAGGAGCAGCTCATTGAGTACCGGAGCACGGTGGCGAGTCTCGTGGGCCGGGCCAAGACGGTGGTTCAGCTCCGCCCCCGCAGCGGCGAGAGCTCGCTGGTAGCCACCGCCCCCATCAGAGCCCTCTGTGACTACAGGCAGATCGAGGTACAGCCCCCAATAATGTTGGTCAAAACAGTATATTGAGTTCCAGCTCACCCCCCCCTTCTGATGTTGTAACCCCCACCAACAAACGCCTCCTCGCGGCCGTGCACTTCCCCACCAAGCGCCGTCACAGCTCTCTGTGGCTCTTCTAGTTTAGCTGCTTCCTCCATGCTGTGAAATATCATGAGTTTAGTTTTAGAATGGGTGAAAACATCAACACAAAGACTTTTTTCTCCAGAATGATGACTAGAATAAAACCCAGCAGCGCTGGGTGGAAACTGAAGGAGCACATCGATCATGATCAGAAACTGTGAGCTTCTTCATTGTTTTCCTCAGACGACTCTTTGCGTCTCCCCTACTCTCCTAGAAAAGCCTCAAAATGTGGAAGTAAAGATTCGTGAGGCCGTGAAATCAGCTGTGATGTCCTCGGGGAATCTAAAAGCCAATCAATTATGCATCTGTCCCATCCTTTAAAGCTGCACTCGAGCTCTGCGTTGACAGTCGGCTCCTCCAGATGATGCTAGATTTATTCAGCTGGGTCAGTTTTCCTGTTAAAGCTTGAGAAAGCTGCTTTGGTTGCTCCACAGCTGGAAGAGCTGTTTACTCTTTTTCACCAGACGTGTGGACAGTCCTTCACATGACCAACAGTAATCTTTCTCTCCTTCACTTTCCTGTGTCTCCTTCTTTCTCTCCATCCCCCTCTCACTCCCTGCTCTCCCTCATTCTCCTCCCTCCCTCTCCTCTGTCGGCTGGGCTGGCAAGACAAACGTTCAGGTATAGCTGCCTATATTCTCCCTCTCTCACCTCTGATTCTCACACTGCACACTGCCCGCCTGGTTGCCGCTTTCTTATCAGCTGATTTCAGGCTCTATAATCAGGTTCCTGTCTGCATCATTAATCTGATGCTTACCTCTTTTTCTTTTTTTTTTTTTGATTTTCTAAATGAAGCCTTCCTCTGGAGCATTAAGGTCACATGTAGAAAAAAAGAATAAGAAGGTTTTTATTATTATTATTATTACTTAAAATGTTTAGCAAGTCAAAGTATTTGGAAATCTCTTACATTTTGCTTGGAAGGATCTTAAGTTTATGTGCTAATAAATAATTTCCCTGCTATTAAAACAGATGAATTCCTGGTAATGCACACAAGCATTTTATAGAAGCAACCTCATACAGTACATTACAGTAGTTGGTTGGATTTAAACCTCACAGCTCAAATTTAAAAAACAAAAAAACTATCTTCTCTTTTTTCCTCAACCTGACCTTAATGCTCCTGCTAATTTAGTTTGTCAACATTATAACAGAAGTGCCCTGCGATGGACTGGTGACCTGTCCAGGGTGTACCCTGCCTCTCACCTGAAACAATGCTGGGATAGGCTCCAGCTCACCTGCGACCTGTTATAGGAAGAAGCCGTACAGATAATGACTGACTGCGTTTATGTTCAATTATTCTGGAGTTCTACAAAGCCAAAAAAAAAGAAGAAAGTTTGTTTTAAAGTCCTCATGAAATCAAATTAATTAAAAAATATTTTACCTCACCTCTAAATCACCCCACACAGCGTGTACTTGTTCTGAGTGGGCGGGGCCAGGTCAAGCCAGTAGAACTGACCAATCGGAGCAAAGCTGGCTTTAACGAAGCTTCTGTTTCTGTAGGAAGAGACGTTACAAACCCGCTGGATGAAGACTTAGTGAGTAAAGTAGATCATATTAAAATTGGAATCGTGGACAACCCAAAGATGGCGACACAGATTAAAAGTTAGCTATTTAAATTGCATAAAGATTAAATGTTAACCAGCATTTTCATACCTGTAAAATCCTGCTAAGTTAATATTAAATTTAAAGATAATCACATATTTAAGTCATTTAAATTCACGTGAAATGAAATAAAAAGATGAATTAAAGGAACTTTTTTTTCTTTTTTTAAGTGTAAAGTACTTAAGAATGGTTGATTATTAATAATATTAATATTATTAATTTGTCCTCATAAGTATGAGTTTTAAAAAATATAAATTGATCAAATCTATTACTGCAAATGTTCTTTTACAAAGAAAAACATGTTATATGTTAAAGTTAATCACCCCCAATGTATCTATATTTTGATAATTTAATTTAGGTCCCATTTATTCATAAAACAAGCATGTTTTATGTATTGATATGGTATTGATAAAACTGGCTGTCCATAGCTACGTTCAGGCCCGTCATCCCACCGGCTGAAATCGGCTGGTAAGAGCAGGTGGCAATCACTGAGCTGAATCTGACACACTGCCTCTCCGGCTTCTCCCAGTCAGTCAGAGAGCGGCGAGCTTCAGGATTCAGCGTGCATCTCATGTATTTCCTGTGTGTGCATAGCTTTGCGTTTTTGATGTGTGTGCGTGCGGGGCAGGGGTGAGAGAGGGTGGCGGGTGGGGGGCAGCAGTACAGCTGCCACCTTTTATGTGCCGCCATACAAGCTAATTTACAGAATCTAAATGGTTTGTTTCCATCCTGTGCTGGTGAAGTGGTGAAAACCCAGCTCAGGTTTTACTAAAACTCCACTTCACTGCTTTAAGTGATGCAAAGCTGCCGTCGGATTACACGGCTTCCTTCTGTCAGCTTCTCTAATGGCGTATAATTTCGATGCTCTTGCTAACTTCATGAAGGCCATGAATGTTTTCATTTTACGTTACATCCTGAGTTTGTTGCCGTTACATTTTCTCCTCCTTGATTTCTTCTCATCATCCATTTTGTCCCCTAACAGTTTTTTAATTGTTATGACCTCCTAAATTTAAAAAACATTTCTATTGATTTTCATCTTGTTCTCCACATCTGTTCCACGTCGCCCCCAACTCCCGTCTTTTCCGTTCGCCTTCATCCTCCCTTCGCCTGCGTCTGCGCCCCGGCCCCGTGCATCCTGCTTCCTCCTCTCAGATCACGATAAACCGAGGAGAGGAGTGTGTGCTGGAGGACAACTCTCAGAGGACCAAGTGGAAGGTGATTAATCCCACAGGAAACGAAGCGATGGTCCCCTCAGTGTGTTTCACCGTCCCACCTCCCAACCAGGAGGCCATCGACACAGCCAGCAGGTGAGTGTGACCGGGACAAGATGGCGACATTTTTAAAAGCAACAAGACTACTGAGTTATTGTCATGTGACTAAAATTTGGCTGAATTAATAGAGAAAACATCTTGTATGAGAAAGATAAAGTTAAACCAAGTTAACAGGAGGTTAAAGATCTGACTCATCTCATAATATTTAGATATTTCTATCAAACTCAACATTTCAACCCCAAATAAATTCAGATTCGGTGATTATAATCTGATCTTTGCTGACATCTGGTGGTCAACTTGGAGATAGCACCACCTCAGTGTTCAGCCACAACCATCAGCAGATGTTTAAATATCTGTAAACTTCACCATCGCTCTGAAGATTTCCATCTGGGAAAAGCATAATCCACATTTATTCTTTGCTGCCCTCACCTTATCCTAAATTCTCTTGTCCTCTTCATGTTTTTCATTATTTTTTAAGATTATTTTATAATTATTATCTGAAGCAAGAACAAGTTACTAAGTATTTACTCAATAATTTACCCTCAAACTTTTGCAAAAAGCCTTCACAATCAGAGATTTCTCCATTTTCTCCTTTTTGTGACCCTCTGAAGAGTTCTTGTCTAGATTCAAGAATTCTTTATTTGCCTCCCTGTCTGTCTGCAAAAATGACTAGCTTGAAAAAAGACTGTATTGTTGTCTTTTAGTTTCCTTTTTTTGGTGGTGAAGATCCCAAACAGTGTAAAACTGCCGCCCTTTTCCCATTCAGATTGTTGGACACATCCTCAAATTGAGGAATTTTGTGTCTCGCCCGTCACTGTTTGAGTCTTGTTGAGCTTGAAGTTCAGTAACTGATGTTACTCGTTAGCTGTCACAGTAACGGTCAGAAGGGGATATTTTCACTGCTCTCTGTGTGAACAGGACGGAGCAGTTGTACCAGAAGGTCATGACTCTGTGGCATCAGCTGCATGTGAACATGAAGAGTGTGGTTTCCTGGCATTACCTGCTGAAAGACATCAGGACCGTCTCAGAGTGGACCCTGGACACGGTGAGGCAGCCGTTCTGAGGACAGTTTGTTCTAATTCTTGACTCATTTTTACTCAAAGCTGTTTTTTCCTTCTTACTGTGGGTCGCGCAGGTTCGCCGTCAGTCTCCCTCAGAACGGCAGCATGTCCTGGATCACCTGGAGTCCCAGCTGGCTGACTTCCTCTCCGACAGCAAAGAAAGCTCTCTGTTCACGCCGGCCGAAAGGCGAGAGCTGGAGAGGGAAGTCCAGCAGGTGCAGCAGCACAGCCAGGACCTGCTGCTCAACATGGAGACCGGTGAGGCACAAACCTCTGTGTTTTAATGATCATGTGTCAGACTTGTTGGAATAAAAATGTTTCGGAATAAGAATTCAAATGGTAATTTCATTTAACCTCATTTTTACCATCTCCAGTGGAAAAGGACGAGTCTGTTTCTCGGTCGTACCTGACGGAGCTGCAGAACATCACTCTTCGTCTAAAGGAGGCCGAGCAGAGACTCACGAGGGGGATTGAAACTCCGCCTCCCAGCCGGCTGTCCGGTGGAAACGCAGACAACAGCATCCAGATCGCAGAGCAAGAGGTCAGTTTGATCCCCGTCTGCTAGAACCAGAACAAGTGGTAACTTAATGTTTTGTTTGTAGGATTTTTCATGTCTGTGGTTCCATTTTCTGTTTTTCTCCATCTGGTGGTGCAGAGGCTGCAGTCAGAGCTGGACGCCCTGCGGTCCGGTTTGGGAGACGTGTCTCGTCGTTGCGTCAGGTTCTTCGAGGAGAAGCCGACGTCCTCCAGCGTTCCCGTCCTCCGGGCTGAACTCAGTCAGGCGGTGGAGAGGACGGACAAACTGCACAACCTGTCGTCTGTCTACCTGGAGAAGTTAGTGAGATTTCCTCCGTTTTGCATCTGAAATTCTTCCGTTTGTTTCAAACTGAGACGTTTTTATTTTTCATCTCTTCAGGTTAAAAACAGTAGAGCTCCTGATGCGGAGCCTGGATGAAGCGGAGAGCCAGGTCCGGAAGTACGAGAGCAGACTGAGTGAAGAAGACATCGTTCCTGCAGACACGACGGCCATTCACAACCTCCGAGACCAGCTGGGGGTAAAGGCCATATGGAGAAAAGGCACAATGTGTAAAGCTTTGAACCTATTTTTGTTTTCCAAACTGACTTTATATCGAACGTTTCCAGAGGTGGCAGGCAGAGCACGCCGAGCAGAAGGGCGTCTTCCAGGTTCTTCAGGCACAGGTGGGCCAGGCCAAAGAGGCGGGGTCTAAGCTCAGTAGGCTCCACCCAGACCGTAGCCCCGAACTAGAGCGCTACCAGGAGAAAGCCAATCAGGTGGCAGAGAGGTGGAGCGGGATCAAAAGACAGATGGAGACGCGGTGAGCAGACAGAACCCAGCTCTCTGATTATTCATACAAATTATCCACTTACTGGGTACATGTCATAAAAACGTTTGGTTTGGTTCTTCCTGTTTCACCACAGTCGGGCTGACCTGGAGGCTCTGGGCTCGGCGCTGCAGCAGTACAGAGACGGTCACTCCGCTCTGATCAAGTGGATCGAAGAGACGACGGAGAGACAAGAAAACACACAACCTGGACAGACTGACAGCAAAGCCCTGTCTGAGCAGCTGGCCCAGCAGACGGTCAGTAACACACATTAACCTGTAGAGCAGAGGTCACCGCAATAAAACCGGTCTGGGTCCGAACTCAGAAGCTGTCCCACTCGACCCGGACCTCCAGCCAAAGCAGAAACCTATGATTTACATCCTGGTGACATGTTCATGTACAGAAGCAGCCATGTAGTTTACTCTCCATGGAACCAAAGACCAGGCAGTGTTCAGGATGCAGATTCTGTCTCAAAGATTAAAACTTTCCCTTTTAAAAAGGTCTACAGTTGGACCTAATGTGGCTCAGACTTTACCCAATGTCTTTTGCAGCATTTTGTGATCAGTTAGTTTCATTCTTTTTACTAAAATCATTACTTTTAAATGATTTTATTTAATTGTTTTGTTTTACTTTATTTACAGATTTTGATTGTAATGTTTAACTTTTAGCTGCTGTGTTGATTGAGCAGCAAACACACAGACCAATCACATGCGAGTTAAGCAGTCCCACATGACACCTCTCAGCCAATCAGGTCTGTGAATTCCAGCCACTGAATATGGCGACTCTAATCAAACAAACCTGTGTGGACAAACTTTATTTATGAAGCGCTTTTCATGCTGAAGGCAATACAAAGGGCTTTACATGATTAAAGATAAATTCATGTACATTTCAGTTAATGCATATTAAAAATAAAACAAGCCTTTACACACATAAAAATAGAACTACATAACAATAAAAAAAAATATCTTTCACACAGTCGCACGCACACACACTCTACAGATGTGTGAGTTGGAAGCAAGTTACATGTGAGAAGAAATATTGTGATACATATAGAAAAATAAGCACATGTAGGTGGTTCCGCCTGGACTTACCTGTGTTGAAACATCTGTTAACCTGCTCAGGTTTGTCTTTTTTAGCTTCTACTTTTGCACAGTTGCTCACAGTCTTTTACAAAATCTGTAAAACTGGTCTCTATCTTATGATTAAAAGATTATTTTTTACTCTAATTATAGTGGGTTTTTTTTGGATGAATATAAAAATGTTTATTTGGCCGCTGTATTCCAGGTATTCCACGTGTACATATGAGCCCTTGTAGTTGTGAAGCTTTACTTCATTTATGCTGGCTGTGTTATTACAGACAGGATGCAGAAAAGTGAATAAGAGGTTAATCAAATGCACCTGCTAAAGACTGAAACATGTCTGAGATAATTGTTTCTAAGTAGCAATTATTCATTTCCAGGCTTTAGTTGCTGAGATCGAACAGAACCAGTCCAAACTGGATGAGTGCCAGACTCACTCCAAACAGTACTGCACCTCCGTCAAGGTGAGGAACTTCAGTTTCCGGCAGTGTCCAGCTTGGTTTTCTGTTTCTCACGGTGGTTTCTCTCTGCAGGATTATGAACTGCAGCTGATGACGTACAGAGCGTTTGTAGAGTCCATGCACAAGTCGCCCGTCAAGAGGAGGAGGATGCACTCTTCCTCTGACGCCATCTCTCAGGAGGTGAGAAGATTAACATGTATGACACATTTAACATGTTTTCTAAATCAAATAGAAAGTGAATAATTGTTTTTTGATTAATATCCCTCTAGTTTATGGACTTACGCACACGTTACACAGCTCTGGTTACCTTGACAACGCAGCATGTAAAATACATCAGCGATGCACTGAGGAGACTGGAAGAGGAAGAGGTTTGACTTCATGACGCAACAGTGGCTTGTTTTCCTGTTTCTGATCACATGATATGTTGACTGTCGGTGCTTTCATTTCTCCACCTGTGCAGAAAGAGGTGGAGGAGGAGAAGCAGGCCAGAGTGGGCCAGGTTTCAGACCTGTTGGGCTGGGTCAAAGGCCTCCAGGGACGGAGCGGCGGTCCCAGCGCTGAGTCATCACTTGCTGCTCAGCAGGTACATGACAGAACTTTAAGTGTAACATTGAAATAGTAGTTAGAAAAGTTCCTGATCATGATGTTGATGTGTTTTCTCTTCAGGCAATCAGTGAACAGCTAGCTACCAAGAAGGACCAGGTAGCTGAAGCTATTAGGAGCACCCAGGTCTTCCTTATGTCTAAACAGGCTAGCAAGTAAGTTTCCGCCACATGCATGGACACATAAACATTTAATCTTCTCTAAACACAAACTACATGCACGACTTCACCTGTGTACAACTCCTCCAGGTTGTCCCCAGAGGAGCGTGCTCAGGTGGAGGCTCAGCTGGACGAGCTGACGGCCACCTACAGCCAGCTTCTGGACAGCTCCACCCAGCAGCTGCAGCAGCTGGAGCAGCAGCTGGCCAAGGAGGAGGAGAGAAAGGTAGATGGGTTGAAGGGTTGGGGCAGCCAGAGCTCAGCAGAACTGTCGTTGAAACGCTTCTGTAAAACGTTGCTTTGAGTCTGAATCCGCTTGCGAAGCCGACCGTGAGTTCATGTGTGAGCCAGCGAGAGGTGGTGTGTGTGTTCTACGGCATGTTGTGTGTATTCATTACAAACATCATCACTGTTGACTTTGGTTTAACAAACATCACAGACTCTGTTCAGACATGTATTTTAGATCATCTCTTTTATTAATCCTTCACTGAGAAGTGATGAAGAACAGATTAAGCTAAAAGAATAAAAGCTAAATAATGTCATAAAACATAAATTTACTGGATGATGCAGTCTGAACCGGGCCTTGGCACGGAGCAATCCATCCCATCGTTGTTCTTCTAAAAGCTTGCAGTCTTTTTATTAAACTGTCCACACATTTCATCATCATCATCATCATCAGAAAAGCATACGCTGAACTGCTAACATGGTTAATACTTGGCCTTAGTGGTGCTGCAGCAGAGTAGTCGTAGAAATAGATAAGCTGCTGATTGATGCATCATTAGAAACATTTCAAGTAGATTTTACTTTCATCTCTGTAGGTAGAAATGACCATTATGTTTCTTTTCCTCATATAGTGGTCAAACACCACCTCATTTTTACCTTTTATGTTATTCTGGGTCTGAATCCAACCCCCACTTCCAACTGGAAAAGGTTGCAGTGATTTATTAAAATATTTGCAAACATAAATGTATATACAGGCAAGCTTTTAATCATTTACTTAAGTAGTCTTCAGGAATAGTTCTCCAGGATCCTTGAAGGATTCTCCCAAACTCTTCTTTGGATGTTTCCGCCTTTTGTTCTGTTCTCTGTCCAGATGATCCCACACTGCTTCAGTAATGTTGAGGTCTGGGTTCTGGGAAAGAATTATCCTCCATCAGACCTGTTTCTGCTGATTTTCAGTCCAGTTCTTGAGTCATGTGGCAAACCTCCCTCTTTGCTCCCTGTTCTCCTTTCTACGTAAAGAGTTTCCAGACTCATTTGATGGCACAGTGACATCTATCGTGCTCATTTCTGGAGCCGTTGCGGCCCAGCAGCATCCCAAGGCTAAGCTTTTTTTATCCGGGACGCCACGTAACGTCGCAGCCAAATGTCGCTTCACATGCTAGCAAACGGATTTAAACACAGCAGCCGTTTTGAACTCGCACTGGGACTGATTCAGTAGAGAAACACAAGAAGACTTTATCAGAGGAAGAAAGGAAAAGAGGAAGAGACAGAACAAGTGTCAAGATAAGACTGTCTTTAACTGGCTGGAGAGAGCTCACAGTATAGGTAGGATGCAAGACGAATGCCAAATTTATCCGTCCATGGGGGGCGCATAACTGGGAAAACTGTAAAAGTTCTGTAGTACGTCTTTAAGAATGGCTTCGAGCCTGATGAGGCTTCAGTTAACTGCAGATGGATCACCTGAAGGTCCGGATGCATCTCTCAGACCCTGTGTCTTAATGTGTTCCCATTTCTTCAGGACATCACTTTCAGATCCTGTTCCTCTGCTGTAGATAGTCTTTTAGTCCTGACTCTTCTTCTTTTTTCCTCCGCGTGTCCAGTTTCTGCCTCCATGCTGAGATAAGCCAAGTTTCCAGCTAACAGCACTTTGGAAATCATCTTGTTGCTGTTAAATCCTATTTTCTGTCTTTCCTTTTGCTGTTTTTAATAATAATAATCATAATAACAATAATAATAATAACAAAAATAATAATAATGGATTATATTTAGAGAATTGAGACGACCGCTCTACCTTGTTGAGCCACGCCGCCCCCGATGTACAGAGATGTGACGGGCGGCTTCTTTGCTAAGTTGTCTGTTAGGTTTCGATACAACACTGGTTCATCTCTTGAGTTAGGAGCCTTTTTATATGCTGGAATGATTGATAAGTCAGAGTTAAGTGGCTGAACAAACCAAAGGACATTCGTCTGAAAATGTTCAGGGACTAAAACAGCCGAAAATTAGTAAAAAAAAAAAAATAGCATAAAATGTTCAAAGTGAAATTTATAAGACCTTCAGAAAGCTGGAGAACTATTGATTGAGACCACTTTAAAAGATAACTAGAACAGCTGACTGTTCGGGAGAGAAATATGAAGAAATGAAGGGTGGATTCAAACTTTTGTTAAGTTGTGTACATGCACAGTAAATCACTTGTCACATTCACAGCTGTTTCTTCATAAAACTGTCGTCTCCTGGTTTGTGCTGTTGTTCCATCAGTCAAAGCTGATTTAATGTGTGCAAGAAATTATGTTTTTATAATAATTTTTGGTTTTTGGTTGTTGATGCTGTGTGGATTTAAAGTTTATTATGCGACTCAAATCCAGAAGAATAGAAGTTTTTAAGAATCATCTTTGTTTGAGCGTGTAAATGCACCAGAGGCCTGCTGTGCGAAGAAACTCACTTCACCATTTGAGCATGTTGTGTCCAGATCACAAGAGTGTGTTTGTGTGTGAATGATGATTTTTGTGTTTGTTCTAATGCAAACTATTAATGTGTGAAACTTTAAACCAGCATTGTGCTTGAAACTCACTAACAGCTGCCAAAAGGAGAGTTGTGGACCTCCAAGCAGAGGATCAGAATGAGAGATGGAAACAAAACAGACTTTCTAAGATTAGTTTGCTCAGTCAGTTTAGGTGTCAACGCCTCGCAGTCATAACTCTAATCTGTCTGTCCTCATGTTCTTCATCCTGTTCTGTGGAGGCAAACAGGTAAATCCATCATCAAAATGATGGTAAAGTGATTAAAAAATCGAAATATAGAAGTGAATCCCACCCAACAGCTTTTCACTACACAATGTCTGATCCACGCAGTCATTGTTTAGTAGATTTGTCGAGTTTTCCTGAGTGTAGTCCAGTTTATTTTGAAGTCTGTGAAGATTTAGTGTGGAAAGAGTTTTAGGAGTCATATTGATGAGTGGCATGCAGAACGCTAACAACCAGCTTCTCACCTGTTGCGCCTCGCTCTGCCGAGCACTACGCCGGTCCGTTAGTGTGTGTGCACCACGAGATAAACCTGGACGGTAAGTAGCGCCTGCTTTTTCTCTTACCATTGCTGTTTAGTTTAGTTTTCTTCTTCCTCTGAAATCTCATCTGTTCTGAATATTTGCTTTTTGTCATCTGGAGCTTTTTCTGCCATTCTTGGTACTTTGCTTTGTTGCATGCTTAGTGCTTGTTTTAGAATAGTGCAGGTAAGTATTAAAATGGTTTTTTTTTTTGTTAGTTTTTTACATTAAAGGCTAATAAAAATATGGAAAACAATAAAACATTTCGTATATAACATGCTTATCAGAGGATAATCTGTTTAAAGTGCATTTGTGGGAAGTTTCTTCTCTTCTGATTCTCATATTTGTCATATTTAGCAGCAATAGCATCAAATTTTATTCTAAAAGGACAGAAGTATTTTATCACATTGATGGAAGAGTGAATGTGAACAGGAGTTTGGTTTTCTTTCTTTTTGCAGAAACAAGTTGCCGTTGCTGGAGTGATTGATCTGGGAACGGTGGAAACATTCTCGGTATTCCAAGCAGCCCAGCGTGGTCTAATTGACCAGGACACCTGCCACGTACTGCTGGAGGCGCAGCTTGTTACGGGTGGACTCCTCCAGCCTGACTCTCCTGTCGGTTTCTCTCTGGAACAAGGTCTAACTCGAGGCCTTGTTGATGCTCACACCAGGCAGTCGTTGTCTGAGCTGGAGAGAGCTCTGGATTTGGTGGAAAACAGTAAATCTGTGAATGACACTGAGCTGAATGTGCTCCCCGTAGCAGCAGCCATGGAGTCTGGACTTATAGGAGAAGAGGCGGGACTGCGTATTCTTGAGCAGCAGGTTAATTCTGGAGGCCTGAGAGATTCATCTGGAAATATTCTGAGTTTAGAGCAAGTAGAAGATTTGAGACTTCTGTCTCCCAGAAAGTTAGCCCGGCTGCTTGCTAGGCTACAGGACAAAGAGCTGATCGATCCAAACACAGCCGAGAAGATAAATCTACCTGAGCTGCAGCTGCGCTGTGTTCTGGATGACGACTCCGGTCTCCTTCTCCTTCCTGTCAAACAACATCCTGGAGGAACCGTTTGCCTCAGTTCTGGAAGAAAAGTTGGCATTTTCCGTGCCGTCCAGGAGGGGCTGATTGACCGGAAAGTAACTGTACGACTACTGGAAGCTCAGCTCTTTGCCGGTGGTATTGCTGACCCACGATCTGGCCACCGACTGACAACCAATGAGGCCGTTCGTCACGGGCTAATGGACCAAGATTTAGCCTGTGGCTTGTTGGCACGACAACTCCTAAATGGAGGCATTCTTGACTTGGTGAGTGGAGAACGCCTGGATTTGGAGGACAGCATCCGCAGGGGTCTTCTCTCTCCTTGTCTGGCTCTCTTGGTCCTTGAGTCTCTTTGGGCTTTTATGGGGCTCCTCTGGCCTGAATCTGGAGAACTTCTACCCATTGCTGAGGCTCTTCAACAAGGAGTGATCTCAGGGGATTTAGCAAGGAACATCCTAAGACAACGACATGCCGTTGGGGGTCTGTACAACCCAGAAACCCTCCAGGTTCTGCCCCTAAATCAGGTTGCTGAAGAGGCCCTTGAGCCCAGTGTTGTAAGTTGTCTCAGAGACATCCACATACCAGATGTTTCCAACATGAACAAGTTACATATGCTGTCTTTGAACCGCCTGAGCTGGGGCTCCACCAGCTCTTCTCCACCTCCATTCTCTCCATCATCTTACACAGGCCTCGAGGATGAAACTCCTCCAACAAACAGATCAGATTCTGAAGAACAAGCCAGCCACAAGCTGCTTTTTCACCTCATGACTCACAGCTATGCGGATGCTCGTTCTGGAAAACGGTTGGTGCTGCTCAACCCTGAGCTAATCACGATGGTTAATGCCACCAATTTGGCTTCTGGAGAATCGAGTCAGTCTGATTCACTAAGCAGTTTGGCTGCAGACGTGCAGGTTAGGCTGCAGATGGAAGGGGGAGTTAGTATTAGTATGTCAGAAGAAGCAGTGAGTGATGGTGAAATGGAAGTTGAAGGAGACAGCTCAAGTGTTCCTGGAGTTGGAGTTAGTGGGACAAACAGGACGGAGGAGGAAATTAATAAGGAAGATAACTCTGCTTCTGTAACAGAAGATGGAATCAGTGTAGAGGGTAAAATACATGAAGAAATGTTAGGCAGAAAAAGCTTAATGGCTTCAGAGATGATGGCAACTGAAGCCAGACCCGAGGATAGTCTCTACCAGAATAACAGAGGTGAAATCTTAAGAATCCCTCTCAAACCCGAGAAAATTAAAACTGAGATGTTGAATGACCAAATCGACGGAGTTAAAGCAAGTATAGGCGTTAATGGAACACAGACACAAGAAATTAAAAAGACTAAACATTCCCAGACTAAATTAGAACAAATGAAACCAAATTTACCCTCAACAGAGACAACCTTGGAGGACATGGGACCTTATGTTGGTCATTCGGAATTAGAGGGGAAGAAACAAGGTGAGGACGCTGAGATGGAGAGGTTGGTCCTCGAGCTCAAACAGGGAGGTCTGATGACAGATGATGGAGAAAAGCTGCTTCCCGACGAGGCTGTAGCTCAGGGTCTCCTTCCTGGTCACACCGCGGTTAAATTAATGGCTAAGGCAGGTCTGTTTGGGGGATTCCTGGATGCTGGCAGTGGTGACTCACTTTCCTTGGAGGAAGTTATGCAGGAGGGTTTATTAGATGAAGATCTCATGTGGAGTGTCCTGAAGTCAGAGAAAACCCTTGCAGGTGTTGTGGATGTGGAAAAAAAGCAGATCCGTGGGGTGAGGGATGCAGCTCAAGCAGGGTTGATCGACTCCGACACCGCAGCCCGACTTCTAGAAGCTCAGGTGGCGTCTGGGGGAGTAATCGACCTACGCAGGGATAAGAAAGTCTCAGTGACTTTAGCAGCTAACATGGGGCTGATTGAAGAAGACCAAAGAGAAGAATTGATGGCATTAGAAAAGGCGTACAAAGGAAAGGACACAGATTCAACAACAACCCTGAAGAAAGCCAGATTACAGCTACAGATGGAGGGGGTTGTAGATCCACAGTCTAAGGCTCCAGTTCCTCTAGATCAAGCTCTTCAGAAGCGGTTTATTACATCTGAGGACGCTTATCATTCGTTAGCGATGCAGGTGGCCGAAGGTGGGATAATACATCATGCTTCAGGAATGAGGCTTCCCATTTCTGATGCTGTAAATAGAGGGCTAGTGGATCGGTCCATCGCTCCTGGGCTTGAGGAGCTAGAGTGGGTCTATCAAGGAAAAGCCAGCAGCTCAAGTCATCCTGATGCAGTTGCTTTTCAAGCATCAACTGGAGCTGTTTTAGACCCCAACACCGGATCGAAGCTGACGCTGACAGATGCAGTTTCTAAAGGTCTTCTAGATGAGAACACAGCCAGTGAAGTCATGGTCTCTCCCACAGTAACAGAAGGAGTGATTGACCCTCAAACTGCACGCATTGTGCCATATTCAGAACTTGTGAACCAGGGGAAGATAGATATCGAAACAGGGCAACGCTTCTTGGAGGTAAAACAATTCCAAGGTGTTCAGGAAAAGCACGCGATGGAAAAGTTGACCCTTGCCGAGGCTGTGGCATTAAAGCTAGTCGACCCGGTTCCAGCACTGAGGCTGCTCCAAAGCCAGGCCGACAGCGGTGGGATCATCGACATCAGCACTGGAGATAGACTCACATTGCCTGAAGCCTCTAGGAGAGGTTTAGTTGGAGAAGATATGGTGAAGGAAATAGCCACCAAGCAGTTTTTAAAAGGAGGCTTAGTTGATCCTTCTACTGGACAGCGAGTCTCAAGTCTCAGGGATGCCATCACATTTGGACTGATAGGTAATCATGTGGCTTTAAAGATTCAGGAGAAGGTTGATTTAGGAGATAGTTCTACCCCTGTTGTTTCATCAAATGGAGCATACAGCCCTGCCATCATGTCATCAGGAAGAAACGCAGACAGCCCAGGTTCATCCTCAAGTATTTCTGCTTCAAAGACAGGAGTAGAGGTCACATGGGAGGATGAGACAACAGATCCGTCTCCACTTTATGGCACATCTGCAAAAGACACTAGAGCAGAACGACCGGAGTCAGAGGGAGAAAAGTCTTCCACTTATCCAGACCAGTCCATGGAGGTCTTGTTTAAGTTTGCAGCAAATGTTGAGAAAAGAATTCAGCAAGCCATTAATGACATTACACCACAGATGGACATTACTGAATCAGAGAAACTTCCCAAACTGGAGCCAGATGAGATTAAAACTGCTGACAAGCTAAAGGAAAACACTGTCAGAGAGTCGGTGAGAGAGTCCATGCAGACACATATCCATCATCCTGACCAGGACTCTGAGAAGGAGACCAAAGAAAGGGCTTATGATAGTAAACCTGATGAGAAACTAAAGGAAACCACTGTCAGAAACTTGATTGGAGAGTCTATTCAAACATATAACCATCATCCTGACCAAGACTTTTATAAAGAGGTCAGGGAACAGGCTGATGAGGCGCATGGATCCAGTGACAGTACAGTAATGACCTGTCATGTTTCTGAAGGTGGAAACTTTACTCTAGAAAGGACAAATGCCAGAGAAAGTACAGATCACAGCATGCTGTCAGACGTTCATGAGACTGATCTCAGAAAGGATGATGTAGCAGTGCAGATGGATGATGTAAAAGTGAAGGGTAAAGAAGTGGAAAAACCTTTAAAACTCAAAGACTTGGAGATAAAAACTAACATTGATTTGGAGCAATCGGGACAGTTGTTGACCTCGATCAAAGACTCGGAAAACAAAAGCAAAAAGAAAAGGAATAAAAATAAGGCAAAAAGTAAAGAAGTAGAAACTAAATCACACCTTGCAGGGACAAAACAATTATTTCAAATCGATGAAACTGTTGCAGAAGGACCTTCACAGGCTGTTAATGAAGTCAGAGATAACCTTACTTCACCAGAAAAGGAGAAATCAGAGAGTCGTGGAGGAAATGCAGCAGGGATAGATGGGAAATTTGAGACTGAAATTGATTTAGTAAAAGAGAGACAGGAGGAGGTTTATGTTAGTCTGGAGCTCATAAAACCAAAAACTGAGCCAGAGAAAGATGCGAATAAAGCAACCTTAACTAAGGATGTAGAGAAGACTGATGTTAAAGAGAAGGTTAAAAGAGATGGAGGATCTAAGGAGAAGCCTTTGTCCTCCCATCAGTCTGAAGAACCAGGGGGCAATCAGGAGGGGAAGAAGAAGAAGAAGGAGCTTCAAAAATCAAGTCTTCCAGATGAAGAAAAAGAAGCCTTAATTTTAAAAGCCAAAGAGAGTATTCTTAAAAAGGTGTTTGAAAAAGGAGTGAGTGAGAAGCAGGCTGCTGAGGAGCTGGAGGCGCTTCGTAAGGAGATGGTGAGGAAGGAGGGTCAAGGAGAAAGTGATGTGAAAACAGAAAGTCTTGAAGGAAGCAGAGATGTGGGGGGTCATGATATCAGAGCAGAGGAAGTATGGAGGACCAGAGATTTGCCAAAAGACTCCAAAGAAGACATGAAAATGGAGGAGATTACTGAAGACAAACCAGTGGTCAAAGACAGCATGGAGGGGGAACTTTTAAAGGCTCCTTCAAACATAAAAGAAGGAGGCAGGAGCTTTAGAGACGATGCTGAGACAGCTGTTTCAGCTCAGCTGAAAGAAACTCGACTGAGCAAAAGAAGTAAGAAGAGCAAGAAGTCCAAGGGTTCAAAAGTGGTCCACAAAGCTGAGCCCGATACGGAAAAAATAATCAGAGATGGTAAGGTGGATTCAGAGGCGACAGCAAAAGAACTGACCACCAAATCCAGTACAGATAAACCAGATCCAGATGGCTCAATGTTGGCCGAGGAACAGAGGTTGAACACAGAAACTGATGATCAGACTGCCAGTGATGTGGTCCGGCCTGCAGATATAGAGGAGACTGAAGGAGGCGAAGAGTCCCAGTCAGAGCCCAGAGCCAACAGCGTATCCACAGACTTCTCTCATGATGTTTCACATAAACAGGACGTTCAGCCTAAAGCTCAGTCTGTGGCTCCACAACCTTATAAAGCAGATAGAAGAAGCAAGAAGAAGAAGAAAGGGCATCAGCTAACCGAAGCTGGACAAACCGATGGTTCTGGATCTTTGGAGATCCAGCAGGAACATCCAGACTCTGCAGAAACTGCAGCAATGCTTTCAGAAGATGTTTCAGGTGAGTCTGGATCAGCTAGACTGGCTGAACCTGATTCAGCCACCAAGAGCCCCCAAGAAGAGGAAGTCAGTGAGGGTCAAACAGCTGCATCAGACGATGAGGAGGCAACATCCACACTCAGGAAGGTAAGAAGATGTACAATTTTAAAAATCCCTCAATGTGTTTGATTGTAGACGATGTAAGGAGTGAATTTGAAGTGTAATTTATATTTTAATCTCCAGTCATCGTTACTTCGTGAGGAATGTTTGGATCATGACCAGCGAATTGTAGCTCTGGTCTCCATGGTCAGACACATCGAAGTGCAACTAAAACAGCAGCAGCAGCAGTCTGTAGGCCGTAGCCTCATCACGCTGGATGACATCATCCGCCAGACTGAGGTAAAACATGCAAGCTTAACTGGAAAATGCATGTCAGTGAGCTTTTAACTGTTTTATTCAGCTAAAACTATGAAACTAATAATACAAGAGATTTAAGGATTAGTGTCCCGTGAAACAGAATCAAGAAAGCCTTTGTTTTCTGGAACTAATCTGTCTACCAGACTCTGGACCTTGAACTGCGCGACTTGGAGCCTGAGATCAAGAAGGAAGTGGAGGCTGCGGAAAAGCTGGTGAAGCCCCAGCCCAAAGACGTTCCTCCGCAGCTCCTATTGGCCCTGGAAAAGGATGGGCGGAGCTTAGCTCGAGGGTACGAGGCGGCCAGAGTGCTCTCCGAGGGAATTCTGCAAAGTCTGCGAGACCACAGAGACTCATACAAGGTAAGAGAAGCAGAGAAGGACAAATACAAGAATCTTTATCAGATAAGAATGAAGGAGAAGTCAGAAATGCTTTAAATCAGCTGTATTTTTGCCGTATCAACAGATGGTAGCACGTCTGTGATGCTCAGTGCTGATTTTCTTTCAGGACGCAGTAACAGCTGAGCAGAAGTCACTAGGACAACAGGTGGACAGGCTGCTGTCCAGGCTGAAGGAGACAGAGGTTCAGATGGACGGAGGGATGGAAAAAACAGAGAATCAAGAGAAGGATAATAACGATCAGCTCGCACAGCAGCTGAGTCTCTGCAAGGCGAGTTAACACTTCGAACAGCAGGAAACGGCTTTGCCCCCCGTTTGCATACTTTGCACTTTTTAGTTCCAACTACAGAAGATTTTGAGGTTTGTCTAAAACCATCATCTTATTGTAGAGGATATTTTATTTTATTCCAAAGATAATCTGATGGTTGGATTGTGAATTAGGCCTGGTACACACATAAAGATTTTTGGGCTGTTTTTGTCCCGATTTTGCCTCTTCCCGACCACAAACGGCAAACACGAAATTTTCATCAGTCTTTCCGTACAATTATCATCTGGTCTGAGGTGTTACGTGCAGATTTGTCCCCGATAATCCGCTGTGGAACGGGTTGTAGCCGACAAGTAGAATATTGAACATGTTCAATGTTTACGCCCCGATATCTTCATGTTTGTGGTAAAAAGCCGACGACTCATGTATTGTGACTGTGTGGATGGTGACGTTGGTCAGAACGTAGCCAATCAGAGAGCGAGCTGGCTGGGGAGCAAGGAAGTATATAAAGTCCGTGTTCATGCTGTCTTAAGTCTGTTTTTTTTTTTCTCAATTCTGGCTTTTTCTGTTAACGATAGTCTCAAGACCACCATCATTCCCTTGTCCTATACATCCTCTTCCATGCTGGATGTTGTGTTTTCCAGTAGTTGCTATGTTTCTTCTTCTTTGTTTTTTGCCAGTTGTTGATATGTTTGGTCACGTGAGATGTCCGGCTCGGAGAACTAGATTGTAGATGAGTTGCGGGACAGCATCGTTATGTGTGTTTTGTTCTGTAATTAGATAATCGGAGCACGCGGAGTTTAAAAATCCTTATGTGTGTACCAGCCTTAAGTTGCTTTTCATTCTTTTCTTCACCAGTGAAAACTTCTTTGGGCCACTGGCTGCAGCACAAGCCCAAGCCGTGTTCCATCCACTCCCACAGTGGGAGATGCGTACTTTTCATGAAATCCTGCAGTTTAGTTGGACTAGTTTACAGGTTAAGTCATTGGATCTTTCTGATGCTGGATCTCTAGAGATCCTGTGAAGATCTCTTCGAAATTTCAAACTTTTTATTGTTTGTGTTGGTGGTAGAAGTTATCCTGGAATTCTGATCATTTGGGTTGGCCAAATTTATAAATTAATACTTTAATGATGTTTTAAAAAATAGAAATGAATGACTTTGATCTTTCTGTCTTGGAGAAGATTTAATCTTTTACTATCTTAACTTTTTGTGCATTTGCTCCTTTCTGTCCCAAGTCTTGCAGCTTTCTTACATTTCTTCTTCTGTCCTCCTGCCTTCCAGGAGCTGCAGTCCTCCCTGGCATCTCGTTCCGGGGACATCAACAACGTGGTATTTGACATCCAGGTGTTCATCTCAGAGCGGGCGCAGGACCTGGCCCCGGAGCAGAGCAGGCAACTCCTGGGGCAGCTCCAGCAGCTGCAGAGGACCTTCCACAGGGCGGCGGGCCGAGCTCAGGCCTGGGCCAACACCCTGACTGCCCAGAGGGAACGGGAGGAGGAGCGGCAGCGGCAGGAGAGGGCGAGAGAAGAGGAGGAAAAGGACAGAGAAAGGAAGAGTGCAAGGGAGAGAGAGGTTTGGACAGAGACGAATGTTCATATCCAGAGCTGTCGTGCTGCTAACTGTCCTCCTGCTTTCTGATAACATCAAACCGTAGAAGTCCAGTTCGCACCAGCTAACATCCACCATCATTAGAGCTTTTATCACACATCTGAGACTGGACGTAGCCCCTCTGCTGCCACCCTCACCTCTCCATCGACTCGTCATGCTGTGTGTTTGCTCCTCTGCATGCCTGTAATGTTTATTATTAACCTGTCTGCCTTGCTGTTCCAGATGCCACTGAAGAAATGGCTTGTCACCGTGGTAACGGCTACAGAACTGATCTCAGAGCAGCCTCGCTGGCTCCAGTGCTTAGCTGTTTTTCCCCTTGTCTCTTCTGAATGCTCAGAAGAAAGAGGAAAAACAACAAACATATTAGTTTGATTTCTCTCCGTATTGTATGTTGATGTTTGAGTCAACGTTTCGATGTAGAGATTTTTATGTGTGTGTCTGTGTGTGTGTAAGTGTGATCTCTGGACACAATCTGCTCAAAGCTTGGCACACTGTGCTCGACAAGAGTTTTATTTAGGTTTAAATGTCTCGTAGCGTGCTCGTATGGAAAGAATATTGAGAACTGATGGAGAAAAGCCGCCATATGTGACTGTTTTATATTTTATTCCTGTCAGGGATTCTCACATTTTCTGTTGTTTTGGCTCTTTGGTGCCTTTCTTCCTTCTTATTTTCTAACAGGTGGTCCAACAGCAGAAAGCTGAGTGTTCTCAGAAACTAGAAGGTCTCAACATGTGGTTGGCCGAAGCTGCTAGTTTGCTAGCGAGTCAGAAAGCTGGAGCAGAGTCGGGTGATGTGAACATCCTGCAAGAGAAGCAGAAGAAACTGAAGGTATGAAACTACTGAGATATGAGATTCTGTTCAGTCTGGTGGGGGCTGTTCATGTGTCCTAGGTGATTTAGGCAGAAGTAGACAGCATGTAGCAGCCAGCCAGATGCATCTTACCTCTCCAAAATGTAGGGTAAGGCCAAGGAGAGGGATTCGACACAAGTACATGCATTCATAATATGCAACCATACTTGTGATCAGATCTCAGCTGTATGCAAAAAGCACGAAGCCGAAGTAAAACAGGCAGCTGAGGAAGGAAAAAGACATGTGACCTGGATTTAATCTTAGTTTTTTTATTAGTGCAGTGCAACTATTCATATTTTTATCCTGATTAATCATCATTAGTCGTATTGTTATGGGAAAACTAATGAATACAAAAGTACACCATTGTTTACTTTTACATTAAAAATACTGCTACCGTATGTGAACAAAAGTTGTGTATATATATATATATACATATATATATATATATATATACATATATGCTACTTCTAACTGACATGCATGATCAAATTCCCTTTCAATACCCCTTTCAGTGCAGACATAATACATTATGATAAACTATAAACAGCCTAAATTATGTAAGGAATAAAAGCAGTTTAAAATCAAAGTATTAAAGAAGACAACATACAAGGCAGGTTTTCTGTATAACACATTTCATGTACAGGACAATTTGAAGTGCTTTACATAAAACAAAACCATTACAGATATTAAGAAATTGTAAAAGGCAGAAATACAGCAAGAATCACAATAATCTCATAAATTACATTAAAATGATTAAAAAGAGAAGTTAAAAGGTTACCATGCAGAAATCATTCATAGAAACATGAGAAAAGAAATGTTTTTAACCAGGATTTAAAAATGTCTACTTTTGGTGAAGGTTTAATCTCCACTGGCAGTTTGTTCCACTTGTTTGCAGCATAACAGCTAAATGCTGCTTCTCCATGTTAAGTCTGGACTCTGGTCTGGACTCTGGTCTGGACTAGTTGACCCGAATCTTTGGATCTAAGAGCTCTGCTAGGTTTATATTCTCTGAACAT
>JBAMHW010000019.1:26169884-26194369 GCA_037177495.1 Rhadinocentrus ornatus | reverse complement strand
CACCTTGTGCAGAGGTAGAGAACATTAAGGGGGATGGGAGGGGAGTGGTGATAGATTTAGGATTTAAATTAGTTTGTCCTGGCTTTAATGCACCTGTAGCACCTACTAGAGCGCAACAAGTCAAACACAAAGCGGCCAGGATGTGATCTGATCCTTGATAATTTTACATGCTTTACTGAGGCAGCGGGTGGTGTAAATGTCCATCAGGTGGTGACCTCCATCCTGTGACCTGTGGTTTGTCTGTGTGTTCAGAGCCAGTGAGCAATAGACTTTAAAAACCTGAATAAACACATGAAAGAATAAATGTCGCCATTATTTAATTGATGTGCGATTATCATGTGTGAATGTGCTCAGCCTTCATTTTAGTAAAGAAATATTTTTCACTTGAGCTTCATGTGTTGCAGAAAACTGCAAAGATTAGAATCATGCAACAGATGTGATGTGAGAGCATGAAATAAATTATCCGTTATGTTACAATTTCAACTAAGAGACATGCTGCTCAATTTCGTTTTACGGTACAGAGACTAGAAGATCTTTTTTTACATACAAGTGTCCCGACATTCCAGTTCCGAAAAACTGATGCCTGCTGCAGATGAGTCAAACTACTTATGAGCTCTCTATTTTTGGATGTAAAAAGTGATTTCAGAATATACTGAGCTTTTCTTTTCTTATGAATTCATCCGCAACCCGTACGTAGAGCTGCCTACTTGTGATCAGATCACACAGGATGTTAAAAATTACATCTGAGTTCACCGTCTGCAGGAAGTACAGAAGGAGCTGCAGAACAAAGCCGAGGGGGTAGCCGAGGCCATCCGCTCGGTCGAGGAGTTTCTGGCCGAGCGAGGAGAAAGTCTGAGCCCAGAGGAGAAGGAGAACCTCCAGAGGGCGCTCACGAGGATGAAGGAGCAGTACAACGATCTGACACATTCAGCAAATACATCAGTGTCAGAGCTCGATACGACCATCAGCACAACTGTACAGCAAAACACTCAGCGGGTGAGAAGATCACACCACACACACGTCTTTAAAAGAAAATAGATTTCCTCCATTCTGGTTTATTTCAGCAGCATTAAAGACGGTGATCCATGAAATAATTCATTTCCCTTCTTCTGCTTCCTCTCATCGCTCCCACTCCATTCTGCTCCTCTATCTCCAGGCGAAGGCAGAGGAAGAGCTGCAGGAGACACAAACCCAGATAGACTATCTTCTGAACCAGCTGACCTCCCTAAACCAGCCTGGCAGGAGCAGGGCTGGACCAGGAGCCACTCAGGATGCAACTGATTCCCTTTACTCCCAGCCAGAGGGCGCTGTGATGTCACACACAGAGACGTTGCAGGTTAAGATCTTTTCATTATGTTTGCTTTTAATAATTTGTATGTAATACTTAGAACTTTACCAAGTTCTGACCTGTGAGCTTTGATTTCTCCTACAGGCAGAGCTGCAGCAGCTCCAGGCCCAGCAGGCACAGTTACAGCAGATAAGCCAATCAGCTCGCTCCCTTTTGGACCAACCCGACTCAACGCTTCCCCCCGAAGAGAAGCGACGACTTCGAGCTGCCCTGGACGAGCTGCAGGCCCAGCACCAGGACAGGCTGCAGAGCTGCCAGGTACAGACACTGTAAAACCCTGTCCAGGTGTATCAGACTGTAAATGATCACTGTTCTGTCAAGTATTTCTGCTATAACTTATTATTTTAATGAAACCGATTGTTTTAGGACCGTCTGAGGAAGTCTGAGGCTCTGAAGGACGAGCTCACTAAATTCCTCCAGGAACACGGAGGATTGGGCAGCTGGCTGGAGCAGAGTGAACAGGACCTCCGTTCTTTGGGGGAAGGAGAAACTGATGCACAAGGACTGAAGAACAGGCTGGAGGAGCACAGAAAGGTAAGAAAAATTCTCGTGTATAACCCCATGGACCGTTATCTGGGAAACAACTTCCATAACTGAACAGTTCCTCCTGTAGCACCTGTAGGAGAGTAAGGACCTGCAGTTATAAACATCATAAACCACCAGAGAAATGGATTATTAGTTCTACATTCTTACTTTCCTATCCTGATAAAGCAGGAGAGCAACAGTGGAGCAGCTTAAACTCACACAGCTCCCCAGGATTGAGTAGGAAATTCTGGGAAACATCACGTAGCTGATGCAGGCTCTGTGACACTTCCACTGAAAGTACAAATCTCTCAGAATCCAAATCTGTAAATTTAATCATGTTTAGTCTTATCTTGACTGTCTGGCCTCAAAAGCTTAGATACACCAGCATGAAACATCATTTACTGAAAAAAATCCATCTCCCCGCGTCCTTTGAGAGCAGTTTCTCGTCCAAAATCACCATTTTCCGCCTGGTTACATGGATTTGATTGGGCGAAGACAGGCGGTTGTCAGATACTTCCCTCCTTACTATTGATGCTTGGTGAGAAGGATGTAAGCATGGTGACATCAGCATAAATCTGCTGGATCGTACAATTAAAATAAGGATAAATCAGCCGGTCGAAGCCAGAGTTGCAAGACAGACCAGACAGAGAGGAAGAAAATACTGTATTCCTTTTTTCTTGCAATGAACTGCAGCAAAGGTCCCAGGCCAGGACTCTAAACTGGACCGACTACACTGAGGAGCTGTATCCTCTGTACATGGAGCAGCCACTCACCACCCCGAATATACTGTAAATCTGTGTTTCCACCTCTGATGAAATCTCGCCAGTGTTAGCTTTATTCTGATACAAACAATAACCCATTCTTTTTGAGTAAGAACCCCAAAACGACCCTTGAGGCTCCTCAGCTTGGTTTTTGCTGCTCTGGAATGAAGTTAATGGTCTGAAAAACGTCATTCATTTAAATGCAGATTAAAGCCAAAAGCTCTTAACGGTTAACCATGTGACTTTACACAGTTTCATCCGCAACCCCCTAAGAAACTCCACTCAGCCAGTTTGGGAGAATTTTCTAAAGAGTCCCCTGATATCACAGCCTTTAAATGTTTACATTATATGTTTTTTCCCACACATTCCTGGAATTCCTGCTGGTGGCTCGATGATCAGTCTGTTGCTCACACGTTTTTTCGACTCATGTGTATTTTTGTAACTATTTAAAGGTTTGCAATGTGGATGTGATCTAATCTACAGCTGCCCTGTAAATGTGTTTGCCTCTCCAGTTAGCAGAGGACGTAATCTGCCACAAGGCCGACCTGCGCTTTGTCTCCATCTCTGGTCAGAAGGTTCTGGACTCTGTTCAAGGAGCTTTGGAGCAAGTTGGTGGATCAGACCCAGCTCTGGACAGCACCAAACAGCTTGTAACCGACAAGCTGCAGGATGCTAACCACAGATACACCACCCTACACACCAAGGTAAAGGACACCAGGATAAACACTGAAAACATATTAAAAAGTCTCATTGTCTTCCCTTTTATAAAGATTAAAATCATCGTTATGTGCAGTCAACAGAGCTGGGCGGCCGTTTGTCTGGCTTGTTGGAGAGGTACCAGCAGTACCAGGATGAGGTTGTCTCCCTCCACTCCTGGCTCAGTACTCAGGAACAGAACCAAAGCATGGCCAAGTCCAGCGGGGACACAGACCCACAGAACCTACAGAACACTCTGCGACAAGTACAGGTAGAGCAGGCAGTATCAAACTTTTACATAAATGAACAAACAAAACAGTCCTGAACCGAGATGTGTTCCATGTCTTCAGCTACTTCAGGATGAGCTGGCAGAGCGCTCGGTGCAGCTGGAGAAGGTGAAGAGAGCCGGGAGAGACCTGGTCAGCACGGACGAGTCTCCTTCTCTGAAAGCCGTGGACATCCTCTGTGCAGCAGGTGACTTCATGCTCTGATCACAGACCACATGACCTTCCGGGGGACCCATGGATGTTTCAGTTCTCACAACTTCTTTTTATTTAGATGGTTTGGAGAAGAGATTCTGCAGCCTCTCTGCATCGGTGTCAGAACGGGCCGAACAGCTGCAGACAGCTGTGGCCCAATCTGTCAGTGTCCAGGAGGGTCTAAAGGGTCTGCTGAGCTGGCTGGACAAGCTGGTACCAAACCCTGGACCAGTTGAGCCCACTGTGCAGGCTGTACAAGATGCTCTGACCCAGAACCAGGTAGGATCACAGAGAAACTCAGCAGGGTTTAGTCTCAAAGTACAGGAAGTCTGAATCCATTGATCTTTCTTGCTTTAACTCTTAAAACTCTTAACCATTTATTTTGGTCTTCCCATTTATTTATTTATTTGTTTGTTTATTCATTCATTTAAAAAAATGCATGTAGAAGCTCAACCCTCTTAATCCCAGTCAACATGCAGACATGATGTTTCCAGGACCGCCTCAGCTGTCAGATTCTGAGGCTAAAAAGATGAATAGAAGAATGTATGAATAGATAAAGCAGCATAAAGTTAGACCAGAAGAAGAAAGCAGAATTTATTACTAGCTTTGTAGAAATAACACACAGATCAACAGTGACCAAGCCTTTTCTCATCTGCACATCTTTCAAGTTTTGGATTTGAGAAGAAAATATTGGCAGCGAAACATACACATTTTTTTCTCACTTGTTGATTTTTGGCTGATCCAGGAGAGTTTAAAGAGTGTAAAAAAACTTTAGATGCAGGTTAAAAAAACAACAAAAAAAAACTTCAACTTCTTTTTTCGGCACATTGAATCCGAAAGTTGCAGACCATCTTACCATCTTCTCCTCTTCTTCTCCAGAAACTGCGGCAGGAGCTGCTGTCCAGGCAGGGCAGCGTGGAAGCGACACGAGACTCCATTTCCAAACTCCTCCAGAGCTCGGACGCCTCCACAGCCGCGGGCCTGCAGGGCAGCTTAGACCAGCTCACCCAGCGTTACGCTGCAGCACAGGCCAGCCAGGCTGAGAAGGAAGCTGAGCTCAAAGGGCTGCTGCCCAGACTGGAGAACCACGAGCGACTTGGGGCCGATCTTCAGGTCTTCACCCAGAGCCGACTGAAGGCTCTGAGTCCGGTGGGCCAGCCGGACCGCAGCGTGCATGACTACAGGCAGACCATCGAGGTTAGCGGAGTGATCCGACATTTCAGTCCCTTCTTCAAGCCTGGCTAGATTTGAGCGCTATGATCGCTCTTTGTAACATTTTTCTCTGTTTTTCCCAGGAGGTCCGATCAGAGTTGGAGCAGGAAGCGAACCAGCTGAAGTCCTTCTGCAACCTCAGTACCGAGCTCAGCCAATCAAAAGCTTTCAGTAATGCTCAAAGCCTCCTGGATCACATGAAAGGTGTGACAGACGAGTTCAACAAACTGGAAGAAAATGTCAATGAAAGGTAAGAATATCAACAGATTAGTAGGATTTCCTTACAAATGATCTCAGTGTACCATAAAATAACAAAAACATCAGTAGTCTGATAAATACTCATCTTAACAGGCGTCATGTTTTTTCCAGATAACATAAATCATTTAAACTAGCAAAAGATGATTTTTCTATAAAAAAATTAATTCTCTGTGGAACAGACTGAGCTTCAGGTTTTTCCAAATCTGTAGCTTTGGTTGCCATGCCAACCCTTTCTGACATCGCATCAGCAGGGACTGGGAATTAATAACCGCTATCAGTCTCGTGCATATTTATTTATTGGATAATATTTCGTGAGGTGGTCATGTGAAATCACAAAGTTCAAGGTTATTTTTAGATTCCCAACCAAGCAGAGCAGTTATTTGGAAAATATTGATGTATTGATATGATTTCTGGATGTTGCATGATGTACAGTACTATATATATGCATATATATATATATATATATATATATGAACAGTGTGGACATGGCTCATTGTCCGTCCTATAAACTGCCCGCTCGGATAACTTGCAGCCTCGAATCCCAAAGGAGAGAAAATAGCAGCGTGATAATGATACCGCTCCATGCCAGACGGCTTCTCTGCAGGCAGTCAGCGGTTTTCCAGCCACAGATCACATAGAAAGAGACGGAGGTCAAGGCCGTGTTGATGCTGCCTCCAGGCCTCAAATGTTTCACATCCACTGCTATTTTCCTTTGGTATTTAAGGGAATATAGAGCAGAATTTATTCTGTCTTCACCTTCTCTCTCTGTTTTGCTTTTCCTCTTTCTTTTTTTTTCCTACTTCTCTTCCTCATCATTGTCCCCATCCTCTTCCTCTGTTTCCACCCAGGTTTGCTGCTGTTCAGGCCTGCGAGCAGCAGCTCCTGCAGTTTCGCAGCCTCTCTGGTTCCCTGACCCGCTGGCTTCAGATGCCACAGGACCAGCTGCCCTCCAAAGAGCCCAACCTCAACACCGAGGGCCTGCAGAGGAGGGTCCAGCAGCTCAAGGTGCGTCTGTCTGAAGAGTTACACACACATATGGTGGCCGCGTAAAGCAGAAGATATTTTGGGAGATTCTGCCTCAGATTTGTGTCTTTTAAAGTAATTCTGTTAATTGTTTTGTGACTTCAGGACTTGTTTAATGACTGGGAGTCACAGGGATCCAGGGTTCAAGATCTGAACAAGACAGGCTCTGAGCTGGAGACCCTCATCATCGATATCACTGCTCCGCAGACCAAAACTGGTAAGGATGGAAACACGGCCAAAAAGACACCAATATAAAACTATTTACATGACTTATAGATGTCTACAATAATCTACAATAATGACCCTGTGCAATGCGCATTTCCATAAAATTTGGAAGAATGTCAAAAATAAAACAAAATCTTAAATAAGTAGATTAATTTAAACTTTTTATTTAAAGGTGTCATCACCTGGTCTTTTCATGTATCCGCTGTCCTCTAAGTGTCTTTAAATATTTTTTTTTTAAAACTTTTTAAACAAAAAAAAATCCAACATAGCTTCTTCTGAGCCTTTGCTCGTACCACAACTTCGTCTCATGAGAGTTTACGCAAGCTTTCGACTAATGTTAATGAGGTGCATGCTCATTGGCCGCAGGGAGGCCAGAGTCGGAAGAGGGGCTGGCCCAGTGCATGATCAGTGCGTCTGACTCCAAAACATCTACAGCACGGGTGGTCAAAGTTTGTCCTCGAGGGCCACAATCTTGCAGGTTTTCCAAGTTTCCCTGCTCCAGCACACCATCAGCCTAAAAGGATCTGCACAACAACTCATTAGTTTAAGTGAGGTGTTTTATAGCAGGGAAACATGGAAAACCTGCAGGATTGTGGCCCTCATGGACCGATGTTGGACACCTCTGATCTACAGCTTAGTGATGCCCAGCAAACCTGACCAAGCAGCAGCTTACGGAATTCAGCCATTTATGTTTGAACCAGACTCCGAGCCTGAGAGGGAAGATACCAAGATGGATGAAGAAGCACGTTTACAACTAAATAGAAACACGGGGCTCATTTGTACATTGCAGAGGGGTTAAACTTTTAGGCTCGTCCCTTAGCATTAGCGTTAGCATTAGCTGCATCAGCTTAACTCACATCTCACACACAGTAAAGCATGACTTTATATCAGTACCGATTGCATTGATAGTGAGCCGCTCAAAGTTGGAATTGTCCCTCTTTCCAATCGCAGGGTTGATGCCATCTTCGCCTGAAGTTGTCCCAAATTACTGAAAGATTCAGGCGCTAGATGTTTAGCACAAACATGGATCGCGGCAGGCAGAGATGCAAGTAGCTTATTACCAAATATTTATGTAATCCATTTGTCCCTGGTAGTTTGGTCCGCTCCTACAAGGAGACTAAAACATTTTATGTTGGTTTTGGCAACTGACAACCGAGCAGTTGACTTGGGAGCACCGTTTCAACATCTTCACACAACTTCTTGTAATGGCGACTGCAGTAGGCTGAGCAGGTGATTTAAGGCGTGGAAGAGGCTTAATTCTGTGATGACAAAATCACAGGAGCAAATTAAAATCACACGTTTGCGAGAGTTTCCCCTTGTTAGCGGTTCTGCTGTGAACAAAGTGCCCAGACGGAAAAACTCCACCGTCTTCAAAAGAAATGCTTTCAGGGAAGTCACCACTTCGGTCCAACACCAATACACATGTCTTAACTTGAAAGAGTGCCATTTCTAGGTCATGACTCCTTTAACAGACACAAGAACTAAAGAACTTATTTTCAGTGTTTTACTAGAACATTGATCTGGAAGTTCTCCGACTAGCAGATTAATTGGTGCGGGTGCCAGGATTGGATATAAAAGTAGCATCCATTAAAGGCTTGATCTTTCCAAGCAAGGATGGGTTGCTTGAAAGGATGTGACTTTCAAGCCGTCAGGCAGCCTTCTGGAGAAACCATCATTACACCATGACCAATAACACACGTGGATTCAGAAGACTCATTGAAGAACCATTTTCACTCCACAAAGTCCACCACTGGATCCAGAAATAGAATTTGAAAGTGGATTATAAAAGGAGGAAGGCGTATGTGAACTCAGCTCATCTCAGATGGACAGAAAAACTTGACATGTGTCCTGTGGTCAGATGAGAAACTGCAGCCAGGCTTGCTGTGATGGTACCGTTGATCCAGTGGTGTATGTTGGACTTTTAGAGAGACATTTGCTACCATGAAGGTGGTGTCTTAACCCTGAGGGTCTGTGGTTATTTCAGCAGGATGATGGCAGACCTCATCCTGTAGGACTTCCTACAGTCTACATCTGCCTCCTGTTGAAAATGTCTGGAGCATCATGAAGAGGAGAATCAGACAACAACCACCAACAACTGTTGAGCAGCTGAAATCAGAAAGAATGGACAAAGATTCCTCTAGAACACTATAACAGTCCATGTCCTCAGTTTCCAGACTGGTAGAAAGTCTCATTACAGGGAATCTGGTGGGATCTGATGGGAAACACGACTGTCCAAACTAGTTTTCAGTGTTTTGCTTCATGAAATAGAAAATGTTGTATTTTCTAGACATTGAACCTGGTGAGTGAAGAAAGTGAAAAATTAGTTCTTTTATTGACAAAATTTGCCATGAACCCACTCATGAGACGAAGTTCAAACACCGTAGCATCCCGATGAGATCTAACTGATCCACTGATGTCTGTTTCCACGACGTTTCTCCAACATGTCTGATTTCTTGAGTGTTGAAAGTTTGTGTTTCTTTCTGGCGCCGTTATCAGGATATGTTTACCATGTTGTTCCATCCGTTTTGCTCGCATGAGCGTGTTGCACTCAGTCTGCTGCGTCTCTCCCTCAGGTGCCCCTCAGATCAACGGCTCCTCAGGTCCCAGCAGTGTGAACGGCATTCACACTTGTAAAGGTGAGCTCTCACTCCACCTGTCTATCTCTGTACGCTACCTAACACTTCCTGTAGACATCACAAGCATACTCAAAAGGCCTAGATATCAGTCTGTAATAACTTAGATACAGAGAGCAGAAAGGCAGAGGTCATGCAACACATTTGTTTTCTGGTCAGTGTCGGCTTTCTATCCATGAAAACCATCCGTCAGACTGGAATAATCTCATGGATGATGCCTCCTGTAAAGACTTTCTCCTCGTTGTTTTATTCTCAGACCTGACAGAGCTCCAGGTGACGGTGTCCGACGTGAACGGCCGATACGACATGGTGGGCCAGGAGTTGAAGGAGCGTCTAAGCCGCCAGCAGGCCTCGCTGGACCAGAGGCAGAAGGCCAGGCAGGGCACCGAGGAGCTGAAGATGTGGCTGAGTGACAGAGAAAATAGCCTAAAACTGGGACAGACAGCCTCCCCCTCCAAGCCTGAAGTGATACGCGCTCAGGCCCAAGAAAACAAGGTAAAAACACGTCTGTTGGCATCTTCTGTACTTAAAACTGTCTGTTTTGTTAAATGCTTGTAATACATTGGAAGTTACTGATTTCCATAAAGTAAATAGGGATTTTCTTTGTTTTTTAGGCTCTGCTCTCAGAGCTGGCCGAGCACTCCGGGAAGGTGGAGGAGCTGAAGAATACGCTGAGGAAACTGATCGCTGACAACCCCGACTCTCCTGAGGCTGACACCTGGAGGCAGCAGCTGCAAGAGATAGGTATGAGCTGTTAAGTCTCTGGACAGAACACGAGCTAGTTCAGGGAAAAATGTATTGAAGACGTGTTGTGTCAAGGCCTGAGGCATGTTACTTCCTTTAGTCATGTTGTCTGTGTCTTCAGTTTAGCTTTATTTTATAGCACCAATTCACAACATTGTCATCTCATTCAAATCAGTTCCAGGCAGTTTGTCGGGACCCAATCAGCATTCATACAAACCAATTCAAAATAAATAACGGCCTAGCTAAGGAAACCAGCGGATTGCATCAAATCTTGACTTCAATTTAATCCTCTATCCTGAGCAGGCAAGATTGGAAAGGAAAAATTTACAACTTTTAACTGGAAGGAAAAGCTCCAGAACCCGGCTCAGGGAGGGCGAATGTCTGCATGGCCCAGCTAGGGTGGAAAGGACAGGAAAGAGAGACCAACAGGCCCTGCAACGTTTAGCCAGGGAGACCTGCTGAGAGAGGGGAGGAGAAAGACACGTTAATGATGCCAGATGTCAGAAGTTAAAAAAAGTTTAAAAGCTATTCTTTACTTTACTTCTAGTAATTTATATTTATTATAAATACTTAGGCTACCCAGTTTGATGTTTAGATTCTGTATGTTTCTGTTACAAATGAGGGGACAGTTGTTGCTTTATAGGTCATTTTGTAAACATTATTTTATTAGAATTAATATTATTTTAGAAACTAATTGAGGTTTAAAGTAGAGGCCAAAATGGCCGTTTAGTGTTAGAGACTTAAAACCAGGAGATGAAAGTAAAAGAAAGAAAGAGGGCCTTAAAGTTTTGGTAATGCTGGAGAAGCGATCAATAATGTCCAGGGAGTGAGTGGGAAGCTGTCTATTCACTCACATACCTGATATTTTTCACCAGAACCTTCTATGAGTTAACAAGGCAAGAAGGGGGCCTTTATATTTCATGCCCTTTCATTGCCGTGTGGACTGAGAACACAGTTAAATACTGCTGGATGCCCAGAACATGAGTCAGTGGAGGAGGAAGAGGATGTAGGAGCAGAGGAAGAAACTGTTTTTTTTTATCTCCATCACTGATTCTGTATGAAATTTTGGAAACTAGACAGAAAACAAGTTGTTCCTGTTTCTAAGTTCTTCAGCAGAACGCTTTTTGCATCTTAAAAACACAAGAAATCCCACACCCAAGTTTATCACAAAACATGTCAAAGCACACACACACACACTGAACTGACTCCCCTCATCATAAAAACTGAAGCCAGATCTATATATGGATTTAAAAGAAAAGTTATTCTCCTGCTTTGGACATGTTTTATATTTAAATGTTAAAAATCCATATGTGTCCTCACGCGGACACATCATGAATTACAGTTAATGTCTTCTATGTCATGTTCACGTTTACCAAATTCATCCCGCAGGCCAGATAGGACCCTCTACAGGCCACTTTTGGCCCCTGGGCCATACCTTTGACACCCCTGCCATATCTGGTCATCCTGCAGTTTCATTTAATGAGCCAACTCGATGCTGTTTGAGCTTCTCAGATGAACAAATCCCTCCTTGAAAGCGGCTTCTCTCGTTGAGCCTCTTTTACTGCTTGAAATTGCTGTAATTTTATTTGCTTTATTATTTTATTGTTTGCTCCTGATTTTATTTAAAACGATCTCTGTGATTTCCTCAGACTCCCGCTGGCAAACGGCCAATCAGACGGCAGCTCAGAGACAGACTGAGCTGGAGACGTGTGCTGACAGGCTGGGCAACTTTTCCTCAGCGGCCAATCAGCTGGGGCCGTGGCTGAGGGAGAAGGAGCTGATGATGAGCGTGCTGGGGCCCCTGAGCATCGACCCTAACATGCTCAACACACAGAAACAGCAAGTTCAGGTACGTAGCAGATTATCGGAGACGGTTCTAGACCACCGAGGTTTCCTGAGCGCGTCGCTGAACCCGCGTTCGTGTCTTCTGACCTGACAGTTTATGTTGCGTGAGTTTGAGACGCGGCGGCCGCAGTTTGACCAGCTGACCCAGTCAGCCGAGGGCATCCTCTCCCAGACTGGTGACTCCGCCCAGGACCCCAAAGACCTGGAGGAGGTCCGGACTGAACTGGGCTCCATCTCCCAGCAGTGGGAGGACCTCACAAACAGACTGACTCTTAGGTCAAACCACATCGATCAGGCCCAAGGAACCAGCCAGCGGTACCAGGTAAAAATAGTGGAGATGGTTTAATTCCTGTCCGTCACAGCAGGGATGGTAAAATCCCAGAATCTTCCTCCTCTCCTCTACAGGCACTGCTCAGAGAGCTCTCCTCCAGTGTTTCTGCTCTGAGTGAGAGGTTAGACGCTCAGGCCTCGCTGAGCGCCCAGCCGGAGGCGCTGAAACGTCGGCTGCAGGAAACCGGAGAGATCCGCTCAGAGCTGGAACGAAGGCGGACTGAGCTGGCCGAGGCTGAGATGCTCTGCCAGGAGCTGAGCGCCATCGTGGCCGAACCCTACCTGAAGGAGGAGCTGAGCAAAAGACTGGAGAGTGTCAGTGGACCGCTCAGGAGTTTGGAGGAGAGAGCAGGTTTGTGGATTTGAGTTAAATTAACATGTTATTGCCCCAGTTTGATCATGATTTGTTTTCGTATGTAATAAAAATACACCAAATCCTTTTAAATAAATAAAGCAAATCCTCCTCAAGTCCTATTTATCCTTTCTGTTTGGAAAAGTTTGCCAGTGTTTATGATCATAATCCTGTGCTTTCTGCTTTTTCATCCCCTCAGCTGATGGCCTGTCTCAGCTCCAGGCCGCCCTGTCGTCCACCCAGCAGTTCCAGCAGATGTTTGAGGAGTTGCGCTCCTGGCTCGACAAGCAGGCAGATCCCAGGGAATCTTCCACCGTCTCCCTGCCCTGTCAGCCGGAGGCGATCCGTGCCCTGCTGGCTCAGACCGATGAGCTCCAGCGTGGCATCGCCGGTCAGCGAGGTTCCTATGAGCTGATTCAGGCCGAGGGAGTGTCGCTGCTCGCCACTGTCCCAGCAGACGAACGGGCATCTCTGCAGTCGCGTCTGGCCTTGCTGCGGCAGGACTGGGAGGCGCTGAACCACCGAATCTCAGACCGGGAGGGCAGACTGAAGAACACCCTGAGCAAAGCAGAAATTTACCAGCAGCACAAGGTGGAGCTGGTGCCGTGGTTAGCAGAGTGTGAAGAGAGAGATGGAGAAATCCATCCATCACTGGACTTGTCTGCTCTGGATGAGGCCCTGCTGAAGGCCCGAGGTCTGTCCCTGGACCTGGAGAGACGACAGCCCCTACTTGAAGCCTTCAATACTGCAGCTGATCAGCTGCTGGAGCAATGCTGCATCGGGGAGGAAGAGGTATGAGGGAGACTTTTGTTGCTAGAATAATGTGTTGGAGGAATTCTGTTGATATAAAGGTTTTTGTGATGGTTTTTTAAGGTACGTGATGAGAAGGCCCAGCTGAACCGTCGGGTTGATGGGCTGAATGAGAGTCTCCTCAACCACACCTCTCAGCTGGAGGAGCTCGCCAGCCGCCTGAAGGAGTTTGAAGAAGGCAGACAGGCTGTAGAGAGGAGACTGGAAGCTGCTAAGCACCAGATCGAAGTCCAGGAGGCTCTTGGACCTCAGGTGTGAAAATCTGCCAGTCAGAAGGCGTTACATGCAAATCTAACTTCTGTTTTGTTTCTGCACGACCCGTTTGCTTGGTCTGTCTTTAGCTTTGATTACAGCAGCATTTGATGTTTCCTTGTTTTGATAAGCCATTCATTTCCAGAGTCCGGTCTTTATGCTCCCTAGCAAACTCAAGCCTTTTTCTCCAGTTAGCCTCACTGATTAGTGGTTTTCTTCTGGCTACACAGCTGTTCAGTCTCAATCCTTCCAGGTCCCTTCACATGTTCACGTGGAAATGTTCTTGATGTTGTTCACCAATCCAAAAACCAAAGACCAAAACTGGTCTTCAATCACCATCACGCAAGATTTTTTCCACCCACATTTCTTCCTAGAAGACAATGGTTCCTCACTTTCCTTCCAGTAATAATGGGTTTACAGTTCTTAACCCAATTTTAGTAGTTTCTGCATCTCCTTAGATGATTCTGCTTGATGGCAGTAATCTGATTTTTCTGATCAACAAATGCGGGATGTATCTCCATACATTAGTTCGGGTTGAATAACTTTTTGCAGCTGAAATATCATCATCCATGCAGTAATTATCCAGCGGGACGCTCCTGCCTATTGGCTTTATTAAATCCAGGTGGTGACTTGTTGTTTTTATTACCTTTTAGTGAAAGGACAAACAAATCTGCTGAACTTCCATGTACTCCTCTCTTGTTCAGGCATGCAGCGCTAAAAGCTTGGAGAGATTAAGAAGTCAGCAGGAGAGTTTGAGGTCTCTGCAGCCTCAGGTGGTCTACCTCAGAGATCTGGCCCAGGGGCTGGTACAGGACGCCCCCCAGACACCAGGAGGAGGCTCGGAGGGCGCACAGAGACTTCAGGACCAGGCCAAAGATACAGAGAAGGAATATCAGGACGTCACTGACAAGGTGATTAATCAGTTGTCACACATGAATCAGTTGAGAAGTTTTTCCGGCTTTGTGTCAGCACTCAAAGCCCAAACTTTATTTGACCCAGATGTTGCAGTAGAACAGAGTGACCAGAGTTATGAATTAATGTGAGCTCAACAATGAATTCATTCTGGATCGGAGACGATCTATTTATTCGCCGAGTGCAACAGACGAGTGTCAGCGAGCTGAGAGAGAGCAGAACTACTACTGTCACTTACAGTAGTCATATATGGTCAATGTGAACACTGGACACTGAATCATTGTTTGAAATGTAAACCCACTGCATTGCATCTATATTCTGCTCTACAGCCTCCAAATATTCCATTTAAGGTGTTAACTTATGATCAGATGCGGTTGCAGCTGAGTGAAGAGTCCTATGTTGTTGAAAATGCTGCTTATCAGACTCGGATAATGATTCAGCTGTCTCTTCTTTACACCTACATGAACAGAATCTATTTTTATTGGTTATTTCTGGTTTGGTTTTTACAAAGGAGCTAAGACACAGACCCGATTTATCCTGGATTGAGGAGGCTGCCTTGCTTTGCCCCCGACTTGATTTAATTAATTGGTCTTAACCAAAATCATAAAAACTCAGGAAATATGATATCAGGAAAGCCAAAGTTAAATATAGAAACAGAAAAAAACGTCAAATTTGTTTAACATCAAACCCAATATGGACAAATCAATCAGAATTAGTGTGAAAAGCGAGTAGCATGATCTTAATATCTAAGAAAGAACAGAAACAGAACCACTAGGGAAAACTCCCAGAACATGTTGAAAAAGCTGGGAATCGCTTTCAAGGAAAAAAAGGAGCACGTGGGGCCAGATGGAGCTTCCTCAGAGTTAAAACCAGCCGGTGTGTAGAAGTGTGATGGGTTTGCTGATGGTTATTTCTTTTAGCTTGACGAACTCTGCCCTCCTCCATCAGATCGAGCATTGCTGCTCCTCGTTGGAGTCGCGCTTGCAGGGTGTCGGTGAGGTCCAGGCTCACGTTCGAGACATCTTCTCCCGTCTTGCCGACTTAGACGATGAACTAGACTCCCTCAGTCCTGTAGGACGGGATGTGGACTCGCTGGCCTCTCAGGCCGACGCCGTGAAGGGCTTCCTGTCCCGTCTATCCAACCTGAGGACCGAGCTGGAGGGGCATGCGTCGGAGTGCACCAGCATGCTGCGACGAGAAGGCTCTTCGCCTGACCTGCTGGCTCTCCGGAGGGAGACGGAGGCCTTGAGCCGCCAGGCCGGCAAGGTAAGTGGCGAGGAAGACGAGCCATGGGAGGAGTCGTGATTTGGTTTTAATTTGTGATGGCTTCATATTTTCTGCTCTCCAGCTGAGTGAGCGCGGCCAGGCCAGGTTGGATCAGATCGAGGATGCCGCTGACAGAGTTCAGGACTTCTACCGGCTGGTGGCAGAGCTGCAAGGCCTGCTGGGAAGAGCCGAAGATGGGCTGAACTCACAGAGCATGGTCGGCTCTGAGGTGGAGATAATCAAACAGCAGCTGCAGGAGTTCAAGGTAGGACGGGCTGCTTGTTAACATGAGTGTGTGTGTGTGTGTTGGAGACAGTTATATAATTTATAGTCTTTATAGTTGAAGTTTGGTTGAAGCTTTCCACTAATACACATCTACAACATCATCGATTGGCTGAGGCTCTCTAAGTAACTGCTTGCAATAAAAATCCTCAAAACAACTCGATCACGTATGTTCGGTCTGTCCTCCCTCGTCATGCCTCTGGAGTAATTTCCACATAAAGAGAAACTCTTTAGCGTAACATGAGCTTCGGTTCACTGAGCAGCTCTTTGTGTTACATGAATAGTGACATTTAATATTTGTGTATCCTCTGTGGAGATCTGGCTCTGTCTTTTCCCCTCTTGCTCAAACCTCCAGAGCCCATGAGGTAAAAGGATGTGTGTGTGTGTGTGTGAGGGCTCCTGTTGTGCATCGGAGGCAGTGATCAGTTGAGTCACACATCTCTTTAAAATGCCTGACAGACCACTGAATCACTGCATTGTTCCTTTGAAGCATCATTACGATGCCATCAGTGTTCCTCCCTAAATTTCCATCTAGCTCATGAACACGTTTCCCACATCTCTTCCTCTTTATGATCCCTAGGCTCCGCCCCCAGGCTCCACCCTTTTAGGGTCTTGATCTTGGAGATGCAGTGATGGACAACAGTGTTAAATTTGATACCGTTTCCTTTACTAACTTTTCATTGGTTAAGAACAACTTGGTTTAGTGAAATAATGGAGAACAGCTGCTGCTTTTGTTGCTTGTTACCTCAAAGCTTTTGATCATTTTTCATAAAGCACAATTTTAGGACGCGGCACTTCCAGAGTGGAGCTCAGGGGTAGTTTTGCTTTGGCACAATGAATTTAAACCAACTAAACTATACATGCAGCTTTCACTTCTCAGAAACATGTAACATCTAAAGTAGTTTTATAGACAAAGCATTAGCCTGAAAGGACAAGACAGCTTTACACTTTCAGGGGTAAAATGACTAAAAACAACTAATAAAAAATGTCATGTATAAACAATTAAACACAACACCTTTGATGTCACGTGTGCCGGACCGGTAAAATTACTGCATTATAACCTTTAAATAACAAAAACTCCAAATGTACATTATCAAGTTAAATGTACTTTACAAAAAATCAATAATAAACAACCTATATTTCTTGAGAAAAATATATTTCAATAATATTTTGCCTCATTTTATTATTTACACCTGATTTTACATTATAATTGGATCAAAGAACAACTTCTCAGGACCCTAGAGGACATTTTAAATGCACATATGTGTAGTAATCCTGGCCACTTGAGCTGCCTTACCTCATCATACAAACTGAAGTCATCTTTAAAGATAGAAAAGATGTCTTGATTGTAAACGTAGCATTTAAACATAAAACATGAAAACTCGTATGGGAAAATTAGGAATTACAGTAACTTTTATTTTAAAAAATATAGTTAAAGTCTTTTTTGTCATCTTTACTTTTACTAAATTCATCTGGTGGGCCGGATAAACCAGGTTTTTACCTCCTGGGGTGCATGTTTGAAAACCCTGATGTAAACCCCTTGAGCCATGTGCCTATTGTTAGGCCTTTGTCCAAAAGTTTCCCCAAAATGAAATGAAATCATAGTAAACGGAGATAAGTTGAGACATTTAAATATCAGCATGCATGTAACTGAACGAAGATGGCACATAGCACAAATGACAAAAATTTCAGGCTCAACTAAAAGAAACATATTTTAGGGTAAATAGGAATATCCCTTTGGAATGATGCATGTTTAAACATTATCTCTTTAAAATAAACTCTAACAAAGGGAAGTAGAGCAGTGCAGACAGTTTTATCACAGTTTGGCTTCAACTTCCCCCAACGTCAGGAGGTAAAAGTGTTGCATTCATGCTTCACATTTCCAATAAACTAAAGCTGATTGCAAATAAAAACAGTAGAAAGAAAAGTCTTTGCAGGACAAAACGTGGATATAAATGCACCACCGTGTTCGGCGGAGTTGTTTCTGGCTGTGCTGATTCTCTACTCTGGTTTCTATCTTGTTGTGGTTGTAATCTGACGTTAAGGCCTTGGAACGCTTTGCTGTTTAATGATCCTGCTCTGGCGCTCGTGTCAGGACACAGACCAGATTCAGTCTGCTATCATGAAAGAGCACATTTTCTTGCCATGATGTAATATGCCGTCCACGGCAACGCGAGAGCTCAGGAGACGTTCGCAGGAATCCCTTCGCATCCAGAGATGCTTATCTGCAGCCGTGCCCTGAGAAGGTCAGGATGTGTAAAAAGCATTGATGAGTCATGTGAAGCGAACGCTAATCATTTTCATGCATCTAAAAGAAAAGGGCCTGTTTCCTGCAGAGCCATCAGCTCCACTCTGGGTGGGTGGATCAAAGAACATTTCATGTGACACTTTTCCACCTGCTTCTCTTCATCTTCACTCCTCCTTATACTTCTTTTCCCTCTTTTCGTCCTTCTCAATTTAATTATTTAGATATTTATTGAATCTTCGCTGCCCTCTTGGCCTGCTAACCTTCCTTTGTGCTTGTTTCTTTTATCCCTCCACATGTTTCTGGGTCTTTCTCTCCTCTTCCCCTTCGCTGGGCTCCTAATGAGAGCAAAAGCTAAAGAAATGTGTGGCAGAGAACAAACAGATCAAAGAGATAAAGGGCTGTTGAAAGAAGAGGAGTGATTCAGAGAGAGCTGTTAGAAGATAAATGGGCTGCACTTGAAAAACAAAGCCTGATCAGACAGCGTGAGAGACTGTTTAATGGTTTCTGTGGTGGTATTGATTCATGCCAGTGAGCAGATTTACAGGTGTCCCAGTCTTTCTACTGACTGATAATGATCAGGTTTCAAAGAAAAAGTCGTTTATATATGGAATATATTAAATATATGGAAATAACTGTCCCATATGTACATTGTTTTGATGGACAAATAAATAAGATGGTGGCATCTTTCCGTATTTTAATATTGAGCTGAGCTTGATGAAGCCAATTCAACACTTTTTTGGAAATAGTACTGGTGGTTAGAATATAGGAAGGATTTGCCCGACACATAGCTGAATCAAGTAATACCTTATTTTAATCATTTTAATTTACTAAACTAAGTTGAAATTTAGATCAGTTTAGATAAAAAGCTGACCGGGAGTAGCCATTATTTATATTAGGTTCTATATCTGCCATAAATGCCAGATAAAATACATTTTTCCATAAGTAAATAGATTTTAAATGCTTTTTCACAACAAAGTAATCTTACAGCACTTAAAGCACAATCCACAGCAGTCCACTTTATAATAATTGTGTTAAAATAAGCTGATTCGTAAAGATAACTGCCTGGCTAAGGAAACCAAAGGGTTTAAAGTAAATGGTTTTTGAACCACAGATAGAGATGCAAATAAATAGTAAAGTTTTTTCATAGTGGACTTAAACCAGACTGTTTTTATAAGATAAAACTGGATGGAGTCCCTGTAGATCTTGACAGTATTCATTTCTATAAGCTAAATGTTAGCGATGATAATCTGGTTTTTGTTTCAATCTGGTTGGATTTAGTCCTGCTGCTCTTTAGTTTGTAACTAAGTCAGTAACCATCTGCCAGGCTTCCAACTTGTATTTAAAGTTTGCTTAAAATCCCAAAAAACTAAAAACCCTGAAATGATATTGTACATTAATAATCATATGGTTGTCTTCACTTTGCACTTACTTTGTGCCTTTCTTTCCTCCTCTTTGCTCACATATTGTAGTAATAATTAAGCTAGCTAACCTGCAGGGTTCATCAACATGATTGACAGACTTTAATCCTACAATATTAGCATCATATTGTCCCTGTTTTACAGTTTATATTTTATGGAAGTAAACAGTAAGAGGCTCCACCTGGTGGCACAACAATCGTATTACAGTTAAATGTCTTGTGGCTGCGCTTAAGTGCTAATTAGCAGGCGCTAACACATTACAGCAAGAAAGCATACCTTAACATTATTTCATGGTAAACATCTGTATGTTAGCATTGTAACTGTGACCATGGGGGACTTCATAAATTAGCAATTATGTTATAAGTAAGCTAAGAGTTGCTAGCATGGCTTTAGGCTTCTTGGTTGAAACTGAGCTGAGGTGCAGACAGGCTGGGGGGTAAATCTGGTGCAGAATGTATAATACAGTAGCTACTGTCTGCAGGGTTTGTAGAGCATGGAGAAATGGTCTGTCATTCTGTCTGGGGGTGGGGGGGTATTTTTGGATGCAATGAAGAGCGGAGGGGCGGGTTCTTGTGAAGAATGAAGAAAAAGAAAACTGTTCGAGTAGAGCTGGACCACCAATAGGCCCAAAAAATAACTGGTAACTTCTTGTCTTCTCTGTATTACAGCTCCATCATATTGACTCTCTCCTGTTAAGTCTAAAGGGGGATAAAAAGATGTGAAATCCTCTCGTCTAGTCTTTGAAGCCCCTCTCCTCTCTTTGTCTGAAGCTCCCCCTGGCTTGTCTCTGTCTGGTTCTCTGTAACTGATCCAACTCGGCTCATTTCAAACCTAAACATGTCTGTCTGGCTCCCAAACGGACCAGGCCACCCCTCTCCTTCTCCTCCGTCCCCTCCCCCACCAGACCCCGTTTTAAATCCAGAGAGATGATGTCATGCCGATGCTTAAAAAGACGAGGGGCTCAGGACGAGGCGTGGGGTGTGGATGGAGGCCAATTAGGGGAGGAGGGGTCATGGGAGTGGGTGGTGATGTCGTCAGATTATAGTTTAACAACATTGATCTCACACAGACGAACCCGTCGTCTCTTTATTAGAAATACAGAAAAAGCTTCATTCAAGAAGCTCTGATTTTCATCCTTTTAGCTAAAAAATACACTAAAGGAAAATTTCTTGTCAGTGTTAATATTTATATAAGTTAAGCTAAAGGCCATTGTTGATCACGTATTGGTCGCATTCTGGTGTAAAACATGAGGATCTGGTTATTGAAATCCCTGCATAGATGATTTAAGCATCCAGGTTTCTGGCCATGTGTGCACAGCTGCGTCCGTTCTTCCTGCCGTCTCAACCGGTTTTATCTTTGCCAGCAGACAGCATTCTCCAACCCTGGAGAATGTTCTGCTTGACACCGGGTCCTGGTTTCTGTCAGAGAAGTAAAAAACAAGACTTCATCAAGTTGCAGAGTCAAATCTGAGACAGAAGTCTGTTGATCCAGGTATCAATGGACTGTAGGAGCATCCTCCTAATCAGCTCAGTGGGAACAGTTTCCTATTGCACACCGTATATCGGCTGGTAAAACTGTTAACCGCTAGTTTATAGTAGTGTGCACATTACTGCACAACCATTGCACTGTTTTCTTATATTAAAACTACCTCCACCGCGGCGGAGGGCATGTATTGTTCTGTCGTTTGTTAGCACCACAACTCAAAACGTTAAGGACGGATTTGGATTAAATTTCCAGGAAATCTCAGAAATGGAATAAGGAACAAGTGATTACATTTTGGGGGTGATCCGGATCACCGCCTGGATACAGGAATTTTTTAAAGGGTTCTTCACTATGGACGTAATGGAGAGATCCTCTGGCCATTTGAGCTTCTAACTCAAAAATAAAGCCCACAATCATTAGCAACGAAAAGGTCTGCACTCTGAGTGCTTCTAGTTTGTGTTCATTATCTCTTAGTTTATTTCTGTAGTGTTATTAGTTTTATTGGGTGTTAAATAAGTGATTGCACAGCCTTTACTGTCATCTTGTATATCTTGAATTTACTAACTTGCTGATCAACTTTAAGATGATTTTTAAATGAACATTGTCGGATCTGGTGATAACATAACAACTCCATAATAACATAACATAACTGAAACGTTCTCCCAGTTTTTGTTTGCAGCTGATAGACCAGCGACAACCGGAGATGGTATCGTTTGGTTTTTATAATACAATACTTGGATAGTCAGGAGTTACTAAACAGTGAACTTGATAAGTTTTGTGTTGTTTTTTTTTGCTCTGTGTTAATAGAATTGGTTAAAGTGGGGGAAAAATTAGATTATATGGTGAATTTGTGTGCGGAAAAAAGATCAAACATGGCTGTGACAAGCATTTTCTTTTATGTGGAATTTAAAGGCTAAATCAAAAGTATTCCAACAACCAAACTAGTCTCTGCAACACAACCTACAAAATTCCAGTCACAATCAGAAAACAGTTGCTAACAGGCTAATAGTTTTTAGTTAGTTAATTCAGGATGATTCAATTTTCCGACAATGTTCTTCTTGCCGGCTTCGAGTTAGGGTTGTCTTTGTTTTTTACCAAGTCTCTACTATTTTGGCAAGTGTCATTATTTTTTAGTAATGAGGACAGTCAGCTATGAGAAATGCTGCTGTAGCATCCGCTTAGTTCTTTATTAAAAGAGAAGCAAATTTTCAATGAATAAAGATGTTGCTCTTCTCCAAACTGGATCCACTGGTTGAAGCTTCCAGCCTTTTTCCTGATGGTGTGACGTAACAAACGGCGTGGCGCATCAGGTTATGATGATGCTTATGAACTCAAATCACTTCAAGCCTGCTGTTTTTTAGATGTTTGCCAGGATTAAAGCTCTTTTGTTGACTTTGTTAATGCTATTTATCATGTACATGTTTGTACTCGACCATCCTTTCTGCACATATGTGCTACTGTGGAATCTGTGTTTGTATTTAGGGCTGATGAGAGGTGTGTGTATGTGTGTGAGCGCTCTCCATCAGTGGATGCTTCCAATTCCAGTCTTTTTCGGGTCGCAACCGGAATCTCAGCTGTCTCCTCACCCTCGCACACATTAAGGAGTGGCATCAACATCCCTCTGCATGCCGCTGGCTTGCCTGCGTCTCTAAACAGCTGACAGTCTCTGGGTGGGATGGGAACACGCGCATTTATATATGCTGCTGGTGTTGCAGCAGAGGGGCGTTACGAGGCTTTAAACCCAACGCTGCAGATGCACATTCCTGGGTAGGGCTGGTTAGTCTGGGTGACAGCAGTAACAGGAGCTGTATGTGTGCTTTTGTGTCTCTTTTTGCACACGTGTGGAAAAATTGCTGGCCTAAATCATGCCTGCACACCTCCTCTGTCTGCACCCCCTCTGTCACACCTTTCACCTCCTCTCCACTTTATTATCCCTGCCCTCAGGCTCTCCTCTCCAACTCACCATCCTGTAGCTTTGGGTCATCTGAGAATCTGCAAGCTCGTGACTCACTGTCCTTTCCCGCACCGACTGTGTCAGCAGCTATTCCACGATGGGCGTAGAAGTCGAGCAAACTGGGCCAGCAGCTCGTTTTTTTGTCTCTGGCCTCCTGCTGTGAAGCTGAATTTTGTCCTAATTTTCCTAGAAACTGTGCTTACACTGTAATTAGCATTTAGTATGTTTAGGATTTTAATCTCACAGGGAACAGCATGCTTTATTTTTTTTTGTTTATAGCTAAAGTCATAACAATTTCCTAAAACTCCTGCTTTTAAAAATGACTTCCAGAATATGCCTGATGAAAAATCTGTTTGTGGTTTTCTAGCTTTAGACTCCACTTTTCTCCATTTATCATATTAACCATACACCCGAGGTTATATAAATACCCAAAACCCACGTTTAAACTGACCAACAGAGAATAAACGAAGCTAAAATAAAGAAAATGAGTCACAGTTTGATCAGCAGGACCTAATGAAGTCAACCTGCTTTGTTGCTCGTTTCAGCTAATCCAGACTTAAAGATCGTGCGCAGACTGAAAAGTTCAGTGTGTCAGAACCCAGTGACCCGCCCACAACTCTGCAGCTAATCCAAGTCATCCGTCATCTGGATGAAAGCCGTGTTTACAGGCTCTACGAGTTTTCCTGGACCGCGTTCTGTCTTCCTGTCTCCGTCTGCATGTGTGTGTTTCTCACGTTGCATTTGTGTGTCATAGTTCATGACTTTATTTCTCTCTAAAGGCTGATTGGATCACACTAACATCATTTTACTAATCATATAACGTGGTCAGTTCTGCTGGACTTTTATTTAACACACACACACACACAACTTATCTTACACTTTAATGCAGCTGTGATTGATGGAGAAAGTACGCCTCCTCTGTGTTTTTGCTTTATATGATCTAAATATGTCTGACGTGTGAGTCAACGTGTGTGAGTGTGTGTATATGTGTGAAGTATGTTGGCCTCCCTCCTCTCAGGCTCTGTATTGTTTCAGCTGTTGTGAATTAGAAAGGCATGCCACGGCTCAGCCCAGCATTATCACTCTCTTTTCACTCTTTCTCCCAGTTCAGGAAAATTCAGAATTCTACAGAAATCTGGAGAAATGTTTAAACACGTCCAACAAAACTTAGAGACACGAGGATTTTATATAATAATTATTAAAGCTTTAATAAAAGTAGTGTTTACCTGGAAAACATGAACTTGAATTATGTAGAAATATTATACATAGACCGAGGTCTGCACCTCTATCTGATTCTACACCCGAGGTCCAGACCGAGGTCTGCACCTCTATCTGATTCTACACCCGAGGTCCAGACCGAGGTCTGCACCTCTATCTGATTCTACACCCGAGGTCCAGACCGAGGTCTGCACCTCTATCTGATTCTACAC
>JBAMHW010000019.1:26151302-26169638 GCA_037177495.1 Rhadinocentrus ornatus | reverse complement strand
CTGCACCTCTATCTGATTCTACACCCGAGGTCTGCACCTCTATCTGATTCTACACCCGAGGTCTGCACCTCTATCTGATTCTACACCCGAGGTCTGCACCTCTATCTGGTTCTTCACCCTCGGTCCAGACCGAGGTCTGCACCTCTATATGGTTCTACACCCTCGGTCCAGACCGAGGTCTGCACCTCTATCTGATTCTACACCCGAGGTCCAGACCTCACTCTGCACTTCAGCTACTTTTCTTTGTATTTTGTCATGTAGATGGATTAATCTCGATGTTTAGACTCCTTAGACTGGGTTGTTTTACTGTTCTAAAGCTTCAGTTTAGCTTTGGGGACTGTAGATGTCATGATGATTTACAGTAGCAACAGTTAATGAATAATAAATGTCTGGGTAGTAGTGGTGTAGGATCCCTGTGGGAGGAGGAGGAGGAGGAAGAGGCTGTGTGAAAACGGAGAAGTGACCTGTGGGGCTGAACCCTCAGCAGGATGCATCACAGGTGTTGTTGGTGTTTGCATCACTGAAAGAGGGGGGGCTCATTTTTACCACTGAAACTAGTCAACTGGTGCAGAGAATTAAGCCCTGAAGTTGTTATAATGTGCAAAGTTGCACATCAGTAACGTGAAAACACACCGAGCTGGACCGGGCCAAGTGAGGCTTTTATTCGCCTCCGAGAACAAATGCATGTGCTGATGAATTAAAGTTAAACTGCACACAAAGAGCAGCCTGCCTACACACACAGGTTGCAAATCAGCTGCAAAATCTGCAAAGTCTGAAACTTATGACGCTCGCTGCTGGTGTGGATGATTGGTTTTATAGCAGAAATGAGCATGATGGTGGAGGTAGCAGCCTTTGTGTGTCTTTGTGTTCTGGGTCCAGGTCTCTTTGTCTTTCTGTCTCTGAGAACAATAAATGCTTTCACACACACCGGCAGGTGAAATGCTCTTCTGGTTAATATAAAACTACCCCTGAGAGTTGTTGGGATAAAAGGAGGGTGTGTGAGGACAGAAAGAGATGGCAGCTTTTTTTTTTCTCTCTCTCTCTCGCTGCCGGGTTACCACAGAGAGGGAGGGAGACAGACGGAGAGAGATTGAGAAACAAGATGTTGAGGAAGATAACGGCAGCGTTTCGAAGAGCTGGATTATAGATTTACTCTATTGTGGGAAGAAATGAAACAGTTAATTTTTGCTTTAACAGGTGCTCTCCCGTGAGCAAATAAATGACCCAGAAAAGTGAATGCCAGACACTTTTTTCTCTCCACCTGTGTTTGGGTTTGTGTCACTTAGCTCCATTAAGTGGTTTCCAGCCTCCCGCCAGCAGTGCTGTGTGTAAATAACAAGCCGTTTAGTGTGTGCTGCAGCAACGTGGCAGCAACTTTCTGCACTCCCCCCTCCGGAAAATGAAAGCCCTAATCCTTACATCCCTCAGCTCCCATCTGATGCCCCCACTTTTTATCAGATTCATGTGCATTTGGACTCTTGACCTCGCCATGACGACTGAGAAACAAATGAATGACAAAGTCACTCAGAGGTGGGGCACATTTAATCAAATTTAGACTTAAACAGATGATCAGGGGCTCCTGGGCTTGAAGGAGGCGACAAGACCATCTATCAGTAGTCAATGAGACAGATATTTTTTCATTTTTCTCTCTTTCTGTCTCCCTCTGCATCTGTTCTGGTGAGTGGCCCACATCTGTGAACACTTGAATTTGAATCCTGCGTCTCTGTAGGGAGGATTGTCCGTTATCTTCGGGTCTCGCGAGACTTTGCGAGCTCTGCATGCACGTGTGGGTGTGTGTAGCAAGCCGGCGACAAACCCCTTTTGTTTCTATGAAGACGTTTGCCTTGGACGCAGTGACAGCTGCAGTGCAACTGACAGGGGAGGGGGGCTGTTATAAAGAAAGAGTGGAGTATTTAGCATATTTGTCATGCAGGCCACGAGTTGCTCTGTGCAACAGTTGATAAAGAGAACAGTGGAAATGTACTATGAGGCAAAGAGAGATTGGCTTTAAACAGAGTAACAGGAGTGGATAAGGAGGAAGAGGAGGAGGAGGAACACCATAACTGACCCTGAGAAGTCTGGATAAGAAGAGGAAAACAAAGTGGTTTAAAGTTCCCTGCAGGTTGCCATGTTTGCCGGTGCGCAGACTGCACCTCCTCCTCTCCTAGTTTTTGTATTCGGCCCCTTTTCCTCATGGCTCCTCTGTGCCTCCCTCCAACACCCACCCACCCAGACACTCCTCATCCGGATTGGGTTTCATTAAGGGCACCGACGGGAATGCACAAGTGGAGCCTGTGAATATCAGAATTTTTCTTCTCCATATTTTTTTGTTCTGTTGGATCAAAAATACTCTGCTTCATCTGAAATCTGAGAAAACTTGACGATGGAGGAAATAAAGGAGTGAAAGAAACTCAGCTGGACTCAACTTCCTTGTCGGCCTACCACCTGGACTATTGCTTTAGGGGGAAAACAGACAGCTCTTTACTGATAAGCCTCTTTCTCTCCTGTCGGCTAACAGTCCCACCCCCTCTCTGCCTACCTCAATACCTTTCTGCTCTCTTTTTCTTGGGCTCTGTATCATTTTGCTCTTTGCGGACAGTGTTTTTGTCCTCAGAAGGGAGGAGGAGGTTTCCCTCCAGAGTATTAAGAGTGGATTACAAAGCTGTGATGAATGTAGCATCTCGCATGGCTAGCTTCCTTCTTTTTTCCTCTTACAATGCCAAATCTGGCTTCTGTAGCCAGATTAGTTAATGAGATACTTTCTTATCTGCAGGCTGCCTGAAGCAACCCCTCATCTGGGTGAAATTCTAAGAAATTAAATCTCAGTTTGGAATAATTGGCTTCTCACTTTTTTGTTAGTGTGCAAAATCCCCTTCTGCACAACTCCCTTTCTCTCTGGCTCCACGCCTCTTCTTAGCACCCTGCCACTTCCCTCTCTCTTTCTCTCTGTCTCGCTCTCTCTCGCTCTCATTCCCTCTCTGTCATTTTTCCTTCTTTTTCGGGAGAGGGGGAGGAAACCAGCGTGATCGGAGCACTTCCTGTGTTTTAATACCAGTGCAGGAAACAGAACAAACGGAGCTGAATTCAAACACAAACAGCAATCGAGCAGGGGGAGGGAGGTCGGCAGAGGGGAGGCGAGGGGGGAGCTGCAAGAGAGCGAGAGTGAGAGGAAAAGAGATTTTTTTTAGCAGCTGCAAACCATTTCAGCTGTGTAGCAGCAGAGTCGAGGAGAGAAGAGGGAAACGACAAACAAAGCTTGGAAGCAGAAACGTTTCACAGAGAGAAGAAAAGCCAGGTTTGCGTGGCACTTTTTCCTTCTCAGCACCGAGTCAGGAGGAGAAAAAGCTGGGAAAAAGATCGAAACGGACGGCTGCATGTCCTGGGATTGTCTGCTGGTTGCGTGGGGGAAGACCCTTCCTCCAAAGCAAAGCTTGGACTAGAGCTGGAGGGGCTGTCTGGGACTTTGCCCTCTGGAAATAGTCCCACGACTCGCTGCTCTACCCTACTCTCCTTCCTGCTTGCCTGGTTGGTCCAGGACCGCAACCCCTCCTTTCTTTTTTTTTCTTCTTTTTGTCCCCCCCAACTACCCCCTGATGCCCTCTCTTACTCAAGCCTCACCCCCTCCAAGAACCAGCCTGCTTTCGATCAACTGTACCACCTCTCCCCTGGAGCTGTGGATGAGAGAAAGAGTGCAAGATAAAAGAAAGGACTTGAGGCAATAATGGGAATTTCTTGACGCAGAAGCAGATTGTTCCCTGTCTTTGTTCTGAATTTAGTCCTTTTTTTCCCTTAAAATATTGGACTGTTGCATGAGCGTTGGATGAAACAGAAAAAAACTGCAGGCTGTGTGAACTTTCAACCAACCACAAAACGTCAGTGACTCGGTAAAGGAATTCCCTTTTCCATATTTCTCTTGTTTTTCCTTCACTCACAGGAAGCTCTGAGGAATAAACATTTACTTTATTTTTTCTCTTTAATTAATTGCAAGAAAGATTTTTGAACAAAGGAAGACAAAAGTACCCACAGTGTTGGATTTTTTGCTTCACTGCACCCCACGCTGCCTTTTTTTTATATAACCCAGAGTGGGTTTTCTCACCTTAAAAGGAGACTTTTACACCTCCCTGCCTTCCTCTCACTGCATCTGCTGAAGTTGTCCAAGCTCTCGCTGCCTTTTCCTGTTGTGCCACAGTGAAGAAAGGAGGCCACAAAGGAAGGAAGGAGGCAGGCGCTTGAAGGGGAGGAAAAGAGGAATCGAAAAATGAATTGTTGTTGATGTACTAAAATATGAAGGAGAGGGAAGTGCTTTGCATTTCTGATAGCAAAACAAAGGGATGTTATCTGCATGTTGCTAACTTTGCAGTGGACTTTGGACTTCTCAGACGTGGGGATGATGATTGTTCCCTTCCCTTCCTCCCCATGTTCATCCCTCCACCTCTCTCCTTCCTAATAGCCTATAAAATAAACATCACTGGTGATTAATATGGTGCCGAGGGGGAGGGCCGTCTCTTTTACTCCCTCGCTGATGCCCCACAGCATCTCAGAAAGACCAAGGAAATGCTTAACTGTTGAAGTGACATAGCAAGGACAGAGAAATGGCAAGTGAAAATGATACTATGGACAACAATATTAAAAAAATTTTTACAATGTGAAACCAGAAGGATTTATTGAATGCAGCCACATGGACTGTCTAGTGTTGTGGATTATTTGTCTGGAAACTATTAAAGAAAAAGGACATAATTTTCCACATTAATCCACATTTTTTGCACAGTTTATGGACTGATTTCTTCAAGTGCCAAGCAAGAAGGCAGGATGGGGAAGCCTCTGAGCCGTCCTGATTGTCTGAGGCAGAGCCCCCGCTGCCTTGGAAAGGGGGATGAGGATGAAGCTTACATAGAGGATTGCTATGTCCCCCAGCGATCCATTTATGATACCATGCGCATCAATGAACAGATTGACCAAGGGACCAAACTGTGCCAACCTTCTAGGAGTACACTAGGTTCAGGAGGGGAGGTTCGCGGAGAAGGGAGTACCATATCCAGCAACGGCACCATTGGAGCTGATTTAGGAAGGGTTTTTGTCTCCAGAAGTGCAGAAAACGCTGGGGGAGTGAAGAAACTGGATGAGAGGGTGATCTTTGATGCCTTAAAGCTAACTGGCGACCTTCAGATTATGTCGCCACCGGTTGGTAATGTAGGTCCAGGTTTGTCCATCGCTCCATCCTCCTCTGGAGCTGGTGGGGTGGCTGCAGTGTCTAAGAGGCGACTTCAAGGTGGAGATAAGAAGGACAATCCAAACCGGCGATCTTGGAAAGCTTTTATGCCCCTAAGTTTTCCTGAGTTTGCAGAAAGACTGGAGATTTCAGCTTCTGAAGGATCAGAGAAACGTTTGTCTGGAGCAGGGATTCCTCTCTCTCCTCTACAGCCCATTTCCTCCCACCTCCCTCCATCAACCCCTACCTCCTCCACACCTTCCTTACCTCCTTACACCCCACCCCCTTTGTCATCTGCACCCCATACTACCCCAGTTTCCACCTCACCTGCTTTAACACCCACAGTAAGCCCTCCTCTCCTGCAGCATCCACTCAGCAGGCAAAAACAGCTTCACCCTGTGCTACAGAAGAAACAGACTCATGTACCATCTCCTTCAAAGGAGCAGCTACCCACCTTCAACCAAACTCAAGCACCCCATGTCTCTGGAAACACACCACAGCATAGCCCCAGTGCGCCTCAACAGGTAGACGGAAAAAGAGAGGAGCATAGACGGACTGCCAGCTACTCTAAAGCTTCAATTAGGCACATCCCAGAGGAGACGTTTGAGGCCATAAAAACCTCAGATTCAGAGAGGGACTCTCCTCTTTTTGACCAGGACCAGGATATCACTCCTCTCATCCCACCAAAACCTGTCTTCTGCCCCCCTACCAGGGCCCGCACCTGGCCTCGCAGCATAACAACAGGGAAAAAGACCCAGGTCAATTTGAGACATAATTTCCCAGTGCTCCCCCCTTTGCCTCCCCTTTTAGGTGAGGAAAACAACACAGATGAAGAGTCACTTTATCTGTTAGACCCACCGTCTCCCTTCCTGAAAGATGAAGAAGGGATGCAATACGGAGGTCTGCCTCTGTCTCCCTGTATCAGTCATGAGGGGGATGAAGAGGGGCTGCTCGGATGGGGCGCTCAGGGTGGTGAGCTCAGAGAACGCACAGCCTCCGAACTCAAATTTGAGGAGGATGAGCGCAGGATACTGGAGGAGCTTGAAGAGGAGGAGCAGGAAGAATGTGAGCAAATTACTGAGGTGGAGGAGGCGTGGAAAAAAGAAAGGGGTTTAGTAGAAGAGGAGAGAGCTCGCAGAGAGGAGAGAGAGTGGGAGGCAGTTCTTAAATTAGAGAGCAGAGAGATAATTGACCAGTCTTGGGACAAAGAAACACTGGAGGCAGAGGGATGGGATTTAACAGGGTCTTCTGGGCGATGGCCTGTATTGACTCCCCCTACAGGGTTTGGAGGCCCCGGGGCCCCCAGTGCTTCACCTTGCCCCAGCTCAGGTGCTGAATCAGATGACCTCTTCCTTGAGCTAGAGAGGCAGTGCCACGAAGAAGAGGGAGAGGAGGGTGAGGAGATGAGTGTTGACCCCGAGCCTCTTAGTGATCCTTATTCTCTTCCCTGTTTAGAGGAAGAAGAGGAGGAAAATGGGGAGGAAGCAGAGACTGTCTGGGTGGATTTTGAAAGAATTCTTCCTCTTGATGCAGTTAGCTCTTTAGAGCCTGTGAGTTTTGCACCTAACTTAGAAAAAACAATGGAAAACCACAACTCAAGGCTCTCTGAGCCCGTAGAGGAAGTCAGAAACTCTGATCTGATGAAAATACAAGACCATAAAACCGAACATGGTTTCATTGATGAAGAATGTGACTTTATTTCTAATGAGGATAAGGCAAAGGTAGAGGAAGAAGAGATGAGTTTCCCAACAGACTCTGCTTTTGGTCAGCAGCTGGAGTCGGACTCCAGCGGGTTCCACGTGTCCCAGCCAGACAGAACTGGACTGGGCACCATCGCTCAGATAGACAATGAACACGAGAGACCGACCCAGACTGAAACAGACCTGGACAGCGGTGCATCATCAGAGCATGATGGAGAGGATTATGAAAAGGTGGCCTCCCCATCTCATAGCCCTCTGAACCCATATGCCGAGGAGGTGAATCTGGTGGAGGAGGATGTGGAGCGGGATGAAGGGGAGCTGAAAGAGGATGAGGATTTTGGAACAGAGTGGGATGTGAATGATCAATCTGAGCCAAGTTTGGACAGCAGCGAGGGAGTTCTGGTGGAGGACTCCCTTGAGCCTCAGCATGTGACTGAAAACAAAATAGACTGTGAATGTACACAGAATGTTGACACTCGGACTTCCTGTCTAGAAGAGTCAGTCTCCTCGAACTGCATCAATCCCTCCATGGAAATAACTTTTGACACAGAAGGGACTTCCTTTGTGTCAGAGACTCAGAATGTAGTTGCCTCCTCCTTGGAGGAAGCCTCGGGATTGAATGTGGCCGAACAAGCCTCAGAGGCTAGCATCTCTAAAGCAGACTCTGCTCTGCTTGCCCCCCCTCAGCAAACAGACTCAGCTCCTCCTTCCTCTTTACTGCAGCCATCTAAATCTGACTCCTGTGGTGCAGGTCTGGATGCCAAAGACTCAGAGGCCTTTGTGATCTCGGATAGTTTTGTATACCTGGCCGTCTCTGCACCACCCCAGTACCCCAATGATTCCCCCCCTTCCCCAGTTGGAGACTCCATTCCTCCCAGTCCTGTCTCCAAACCACCCCGCTGCCAGGATGCAGAGGAAGAAGAGGGATCCTTCATTTCTGCTGACAGCTTTGTTTACATGGCAGCACCTGAGCGGCCCCAGCCCGGCCCATCAGACATGGGCTCAGTCTGTGAGGACGTTCAGGAGCTGGACTTGGACTCGTACTCTGAGGGAACCCAGTCGGGGGTGGACGGGGTAGAGTTTGTCCTGGGCTCTATGACAGGCGATAGCGACTGGGAGTCTGATGGCTCCACTCTAGACTTTCCTCCGGTCATGTCCAGAGACCAGGTTTGGGACCAGCTCGAGCCAGGCTTGCTACAGAGCCTTTTTACTCAGCCAGAAACAAGTCAGGTACAAGCATGTGGGCCTGAGGAGGATGTGCCTCAGCTGGGGGCCACAGACCTTCCCTTAGAATCAGAACATGGTTGTAAAGTGGAAAACGAATCACCTGAATCACCATGTTTGGACAGCGAGAAGCAGCCAGAGGTACGCTTTTCATTCTCTGATACAATAATGCATCTTGGAGGTAGCCGTAGTATTCATATCAGGTATGTCAAACTCCCGTCCTCGAGGGCCTCTGTCCTGCAGGTTTTACGTTACCCAGCTTCAACACACCAGGCTCAAATTAACAAATCATTGTACAGAATTTGACAACAAGCTTTTGCATCCATTTCACTTGGATCAGGTTTGTAGGAGCAAGGAAGCATCCATAAAATCCTAGAGGACGACGGCCCTCGAGGTCTGTAGTTTGTCCCCAAGTAAAACTGGACCTTGTGGGTTCTCGTCTTTTTATCTGTTAAACCCAGTTGAGGAAGATCGCAAGCTGAAGAGCAAAATGTTTTTTTTAGAAATAAATATGTTCAATGTGAGCAAATGGAAACATAGCATGGGGGGGCATAGCGGGTCAGGTAGCAGTGTTGATAATAACGGCTGTAGACAGCATGGAAAATGTATGGGGAGGGGTATGTAGACGCCATGATTAGCTAGTTGTCTTTCAGTAGTGGGGCTTTAGATTATGGCAATATGATGCTGAGAAGGGGGGGGGGTGTGGGGTACTACTTATAGGAAACTACCCTCAGGGCAGTTGTATATTTGGGTGTGAGTCAGTGTTAATATGCATGCTCATATTTGTAACTGGTTTCTTCTTCTTGTGTGTAAAAAGGTGGAAAAACCTGCGTTTACGACTTTCACCCCATGTGTTGTGTTTACGTTAAAGGCCAGAAAGTCGTGCTGTGTTCAAGTTTGCCATCTGGTTCATGTATGAGGATGGCGTTTGTGCTCGGAGCCAGACTTCTGGATTTCTTTCTGTTTGGTCAGATTTGAGAATGTAATCTGTGTTTGTGTGTGCACATGGTGACTGCTGTGTAGCGTGGAATGGATGTTCTATAAACTCTGCAGGAATAGTTTACAGCAGATGACTCACAGCATTCAGTATCCGACTTGTTTGTGTCATCGCTCCTCTCGTATCTCTCGTATCTGAAATGTGTGAGCTGCACGTTAGGTGTGTGTTATCATGGCAGCTTGTTTGACTGTTTGACTGCTTCTTGAAAAGAGTAATATAGTTCCAACAACATTGCTGTTGGTTATGACTAAAAGAGCTTCTGGAAGTCAGAAGATGTGATGGTTCTGAAGGAAATATTTACTGCTATAGTTTGTCCGGTTCTCGCTCGAAGACTAATTTATCTTTTTTTATTAGATATTTCCTCTCAAACCGGTTTATCCCATTCAGAATATGTCAGTAAGGCAGATAAATGTGATTATGATCAGTCCTGATCATTTATAAACTGTGTATGGTCACTCATGTGCCTGATCTCATTTGGACTCTTTCTGTTATTACATTGTAGTTTCCATCAGGCACATGTTCCCCGCTCGGGCTCATCAGCGACGGCTCATTTGCGCTCCCCAGCCTGCGTTGTCTGCCTGTGTTATCAGTCAACGTCTGTTTATTCTCTCCGGCCTCGGTTTAATGCAATCAGATAACTGGAGGGCGAAAGATGTTTCGACAGTCAAAGAGAGACGTCAAGGAAAAAAGGGACCTGAGCTCATATGACGTCATTTGAGCCAATCCGGCTTTCTGCATGTTAGAAACTGGAAAAATAGATATTTTTTTAAGATGGAAAAGTATCTGTTTCTTCCTTTGCTGAACTCCACCATGTTTCATGAAATTCAGCTGCTAGTTTTTGTCAAATTTTTATAATAAACAAACAAACTGCAGAGATCAGTGAGGACATGAAGTCGGCCAAAAGGTGAAGAAACAGCAGCTAAAATCCCTGTTTTTTAATTAGGAACTTCCATCTTGGATTTGAATTAAATTCTGAGTATAACAACTAGTTTTATCAATAAATAAGAAGGTTTTGTTTTATTCGAAATCACATCAACTTAACTCTTAAAACTAAACTAGATCACCGGCAACCCCCAGTGCTATAATTTCTATTGTCAACATCTTCTCAGGAACGGTAGTGTGTATCTCTGTCAGGGGAATTGTGATGGATCGCTTACCCTTTAGGTGATCTATGGACGTTTTCCAGGCATTTCTATCCCGTCCAGGAGGTTTACAATCCAGCCACAAAATGTATTGTTTATATAGAGGCTCTATACGGTAAATCCACAATGATCCATAATAACAGCATTATTTATCACATTTTCATCATTAAAGGACCACTATCACTATTATGTTGCCGAGAGACCTCTATTTAGACTTGGACATGATGACGAAGCCACTTCCTGTCCAACTTTACACCAATCAGAAAGCTTAATTGACAGTAATGTCCAATCAGGAGCAGCCAAAGTGAGCAGGAAGTTCTCTATGTGTCTAAAAAGAAGAAAAATAATGCTCCTCTAAGACTGGAATAGATATTTTTGATGCACAGTGACACCAAAAAGCAACTGAGCTGGAGTTGCTTTTGTGAGGATAGCAGGTTAATAGTAGCAGAAATAACTGGAAATGAGGAAAGAGTAGAAACATGGAAATAGTTTCTATTTTTTCTCCTGAAAGCCAAGACTTGAGAGAAAGACCTGCAGATGGTTGCTGTTGATCTTCTAGATGACTTCTTCATTTTGTCCCACTTGTTTTCTACACAGTGACAGACTGTCATTGGTAAATACAGGCTTTCCGGTAAAATGCAGATGTTTTCATCATTCCATGATCGTTATATTCAGTCAGCATTTTTACGGTCGTAAGTTAAAGGTAGAAAAATCTCCGATTGCCTTTTTATTGTGAAGCAAGCGTCTTAATAAACAAACAGCTCTGGTTTAGACAGATTTTCTCAAAATGGAAATGACTCATGTTTAGTCTTTGTCTGTAATAAATAAAAACTAAGATAAGGATGAAGCTTAGCGCACATCACGAGCACAGAAACACTGGTTCCTTTATTTTCTCTCTTCCAGAGAATCAGGGATGATAATTTGGAAATGTGACAGGTTTTTTTTGTGCATGTTTTGTTGTGATGAAATCCCCCCGCATTCATTCGACCTCTGCTGACTCTCTCATTCTGTCCGTCCCAGACCTCCCTCTCCTCCCCCTCTGCTCCTCCATGCTTGGACGGTTGTGTTGCAGAGATAAGGAGGTGAGAGGTAAATACTGCGGCTCTGTGACGGGGCAGCCTCTGCCAACATGATTACACTAACACTGTGAAGTTGTTTGGGGAATATAAACTTAGATATCAGATAAGAACGTGCCACAGCTAACACTCTTTTTGCTTCTGCTCTGACTGGACTTCTGCTTTTAAATGTCCCTATTCTTTGTCCTTCATGTTTGTCTTTCCCAGCCTGCTTTAATATTCTTCTGCAGTTCAAACCCAGAGCATTCAATAAAACAAACATGAGGCAGTTTTCATGTGGAGCTGCTGATAGAAATGAATTGAAAAGGGATGATGTGACAAACGTGGAGGACAAAACGAGGTTGGGACAAGCTGAACAAAGCAGCAGACATTAAAAAAAGGATTGCGACAGGGAGGTTAGTTGGAGGAAGCGGCTGTTTTCACCAGGAAGCACCTTGTAGTTCTGCATCAGGCCTCAGCACGACGATAAGAGAGCTTTTCTGGCAGGCGGACACAAGCAGAAGGTCTTTGGATTAACATGCATCTCATTTTAAAGCACAGTGCGTCCCACACAGACAGACAGACAGACAGATGGACTGATGGAGTGACTTTGCAGGCTGTTCGATAAGTTGAAGCAAGGAAACTTACGTACAGACAGACTAGGTAAAGGACGGGTCCAGCCATCATGTTTGAATGCAGCCCACATTTGCATTATATTTGTATGTTTGCTGCTTTCAGATGGGATTTATTAAACTGTTAACCCTCTTCATCGCTGTGGGAAAGACTTACTCAAGCAACAAAGCCTCTCTGGCTCAGTTTGGAAACATTTCTCCCCCTCCCCCACTCCTGGTTCCACTAAAAAGAGAAAGGTGCGAGAGGAAGGACCAGGTTTGAAAGACAGGAAGAGAGAGAGGCGAAGGCAGCAGCAGGATGTGAGAGGAGGAGTGTTGTGTAGGCAGTGCTGTTAAATTCAGTTTTTCCTTCTGTCCTGGTGCTTGTTGCTTACTTCTCTTTCAGATCTCTGGTTTTAGGTTTGCTCTCCTTATTTTTACTCCAGCAGTGATGTTAGTGCACATCCACACATGAACATGTTTATAATTTAACCAGAACGGCCTCCTGCATCCTCCCGTTTTCTTTGCTTTTCTTGTATTTTGTGCAGCAGACACATTAAAGCTCTGTGTGCCAACACGCTCCTCATCTGTCCACCTTGAGACATTGATTGTCCTCTAGTGATGTTTTGGACTCGCGCCATCTGCAGTTATTCCTCTTCTCAGCCTGATCAGCTTTGCTAAATATAACACACATAGTTCACTTCATAAAAATTACCTTCATGTTCCATTTATGAGTTAGAGGTTCAGTTTTTGACTGTTTTTATTATTTTTATTAAGTTGTGAAAATGGTGTTTTCTCAGTCACACCAGTTTACATAAACACATCACAGAACCACCATTTAATTATTTTGGTTGCATCAGCAGTTTTTATAGTTTCAATGACAAGTTTAAGGATATTTTTTTCAGCTTATTTAGACCATTTTCTATATTTGTAGCAAATAAGCTAGTAGGTGTCTTGGGAATGGACCTTCTGCATCTCGTTAACATTTTGGGACAGCTTGAGTTTGTTTCGTTGCTCATGGATGTGTCACAGACACTCAGACAGCTGGCTGGTTTGGCTTCTGGTCTAGAAGAACCTGCAGGATTGGGTTATTCAGCTTTCTTCCTCTGTGGTTTTCTGTGGGATATCATCTCTCATCTGAGCCAAACATTGCAACGTGTTTAAACTGAAGCTTCTATCCTGTCTCATTACATTTTTATCTTAACACTGAGTTGTGTGTCTGTCAGCATTAAATGACATGTTGTTATGAGGAAACTGTAACTAGAAGGATTTAATTTTGTGTGGCTGCTGCTCTGAAAATGGTTAAAACAGGTGAAGTCAAAGATCACATTTTCTGCTGCAGTTTGGCAGCTTAAATCCGTTAACGCTAAAAATCGTGCAGTTTTTGCAGGATGAAGGATTTTTTTTACAGATAGCAGACCTGTTGACCAGCTTTTTAACTGGAACCTTGCTGTTGTAACGGGAGTGTTTATGTTGCAGCATCATCTTCTACTAGAGTACAGTATGGCTTCAAAGATGAACTGCATTTGCAACTGGTCGGAAAATAAGTGTTTACCTAATCTATAGTAATTATTGTGGCCTGGGATGGTATACATCATTCAGGTAACAAGAATCTTAGCTTTTCAATGGTGTAAAACAGGTGTAGGTACTTAAAATAGAAATTTAATTTATTTGTGAAATGACAGACATCTGGTACCAAGAGGTTAATAAGGTTTAACATGTTGAAGCGTGAGATTTTGACCCATTTCCTTCCTCTGCTGCCATGTTCATACAACCACAGCACAGTTTGCTCAATAATGGGGATTGTTATGGGTGTTTGACATGTTGTGAGGACCACGGTGGTATACTTTAGTTGTGAAATGGTAAATATCGTCCATACTCGGGTGTCTGAATGAATGAACGGCATTATTTATTCATGGCTGAAAGGATTAACTGGAGTTTTGTTCTAAGGAGGAACACTCACCCCTTCCTCCAGCCAAACTGCGTGAAATGTTTTGCTTTTCCTTCCCATCAAGACTGATAAATTTCTCACGTCTACTGATTCAGAGACATGTAATATTTCTTTTTGTGTGTGTGTGTAAAAAATTGTTCCCAGCAAGAAATACTAGCAGCTGGTTGTTGAAACAGTCCAGGCTTTTCCCGAGTCGACGCAGAGCCGAGGCTGAAGCGAGGAGGCCGGCGTGGGTTTGCGGTCCAGATGGAGAGCTTGAGTAGGAAGAAGGAACAAATGGAAGAAAGTCATGGAAACGGGGGGGGAGATGATGTGACGTGAGGAAGGGGAGGATCATAGTGGTACGGCTGAATGTGTGTGTGTTTTGCTGGCTGAGGTGGAGAAGAATGACAAGTATGTGGGAGTTTTTCCAGAGCTCTGGTTTGGTGGAGGACGGCTGAGAAAGAAACACTGGGACAAAGAAAGGGAGAATGACCAGCACACAGCCTGAAGCATTTATATATATCTCAGAGTGTGTGGTGATGATGAATGGGTGCATTTGGTTTATTTTCCTTCTTTGTCCCCCTATATTTCAAACACACACACTCTCCAGGATGAGGCACAGGGTGGAGCAGGTCACGACTACAATCATTGTTGTTCTGGCCGTCTGACTTCCTGTTTCAGGCAGCTGTGACGCCCATCGCTACGACACAGCTGCCTCCAAACAGGACAAGAACAAACATACACCAACTGATCGTCCATATTTGATCCTGCACATAGACATGTCAAACACTTTGACCTGTAAACTGTTTAATTATGATCCTCTGCAAGACTCGGCTTATCAACTTCCAGTCAAGCTTCAGGAGAAAGTCTGCATGTGTAATTATGTTGTAATGAAAGGTTTGCAGGCTTTAAAAAGCAGCTAAATATGCTCTGAGAAAAACTGAAGCATCTTTCTCTTTGTAATGATGTTTTTGTGTGGCTGTTATATTATTTTTTATTGACATTCAGCAACCAGTGTAACATACTCAGTCACATCAGTATCAGCCTGAAGAACACGAATCCAAAGGGAGCTAGATGTGATTATTGTTACACACACAGTGTCCCACCAAACACCAGACGTCCATGGACGTTGTTTTCATGACTAAATCAGGTCGGCCTGAATCTTCCGTTTAGCACAAAACAAGACGCTGAAATTTGGTTTTTAGATCATTGTGTTCCAGAAACAGCCCGAAGAGGGTGTCTTTTCTTCCTCTGGTCACCTTTTACTTTTTAACCAGGCAGTTATCACTGTAGTCTCATAGAAAAAGGTTGCTGGTTTGAGCTTCGGCTGGGTGTGTGGCGTTTGCATGTTGTACTCATGTGTAAGTCCTCTCTGGGGTAGTTGGTGGTCTTAGGGAAGGATTTGTATCTCTGAAACGGACCGGTTCAGGGTGTTCCCTGCCGCTGTGACCCTGTATGGGAATGTGTGGATGTAGACGATGTATATATGGACTTTTAAACCGACAGATGTCTCGGCTATGTGGTGGAAAAGACGTTTTTTAAACCAAGTCACAGTGAAGATTAAATGTAGGGCAAACGGCTGCGTTCTGGGTAGGTTTTCATCTGGCAGAGTTAAACTCAGACCTGCGTGGTTGTAGTTCATCCAGGTCCATCTTTTCATTCACATCTACTGTTATTCTCTCCATCCTCTGAAGGTCCACGGTGGTGTCCACTCGTTGCTCTCATGAAAGACATTTTTACCTGAGGACCTTTTTGTTCACCCGTGTAAAATATTTAACAAATATTTGTCTCTCTTTGGCCGTTCGTTAGAGATTAGTCCAGAGGCAGATTACTTCCAGCTGTTTCTTCCAGATATTATTTTGTTATGTATTCCTTTCCAGAAACTTTTAATAATCCAGTCTCATCATTAATTATATAGGGTCTAATGTTTTATGTTTATAAGTCCTTTATATAGTCCTGAGATAACGCCTCTATGTTTGTCTGTTTATACCCTTTTAAACAGCAAAAACAACTTTCTTATTTTCCAGTTTGATGTCCAGATTGTGTCGTCGTTTTGCTTAATTTTTGTGGTGATAATCCACAAACATGGGGACTCTGGTCTGCTGACTGCTGACTAATCACCTCGAGTGTTGGTTCCCCTGCTGATCTGTTGGATGACCACTTTTTGAAGGCTGTGGGAGTAAAACAGCCACATTTTTTTTGCTTTTGATTAATATTTCCGACATCTTTCTGTCAGTGCCAGACAAACCTTCATTTTCTCATTTTCCCTCATTTTAACACCAGATATTTCCCCCCAGCCAGAATCGGCTGTGTGTGTGTGTGTGTGTGGCCATTGAGGTTTGGCTGGTTTTAGCATCACAAACCACCACTGGCCCTAATTCTCCCCTCTGCGGGTTTATAGAAAATGTCAGAACTTGTTAATGTTTTCAGACCACCCCCCACCCAGCTCTGCAACAGACCTCCGTCTCGACAGCTTGGTCACACAGAAAAATGTCCTTTGTGGCGCTCTGTAGCGTTCCCACCGCTCAGGGAGTTGTTGGAATAGCGTGAAAGTGCTGTGGATTTGTGAATTTGGTAAATTACTTGGGAGGGTTTCTTTGCATCGGCCGTTGGTTCCGGGTCGTTTTCCCCTCACCAGGAAGTTGTCCTGCTGAAGTTGTCCAGAGTCTATGAAAACTGGGACAAAGACGATCGAACTTTGGACCCACTTTCAGGATAAGACAGGAGACGTACTGGCTGTGAAAGAAGTATGGTTGTCTTTAGTGCCAGACTATTGACTCTTTTGTCATCACAAGATGGCTCCGGCTCTGCGCTGTGATGTGATGTGTATGCGTGAGTAATGTGGCCAGTCGGGCCAAGTTGTGTGTGTGTGTGTGTTTTCTAAGCGTGTGTTAGTGTAGCTCCGTGTGTGATTAAGTGAAGGTCGTATTCATCTGTGTGTGTTGGGGTGTGTGTCGACTCAGCCTTTTCCAGCCAGACCCTCACTCATCTCTAAATATCTAATCCCCATAATCCCCCATCTCCCCCTCCACCCTGGTTTTTCCAGTTCCCTTCCTGCCTCCCAGTTCTGTTAGTTCTGGTTTTTCTTACCTGCTTCAGTTTGTAGGTACATACATGACCTCCAGCTGAGTCAATGTGTGAAGTGTTTATGAATCCTGATTAATCTTGCCCCCTCTCTTCTTCTTCTTGTTCTCTCCTCCCAGGCTGTGGAGCGAGAGCAGGTGGACAGCATCCAACCCAAGCTGCAGCACGTCAACGCCGTGGGTCAGGGTCTGATCCAGAGTGCCGCAAAGCACACAGACACCCAGGCGCTGGAGCATGACCTGGAAACCACCAACCTCAGATGGAACTCACTCAACAAGCGGGTAGGACTAAAACCAGGAATCTGCCATCACATGAAACCATCTGCAGGAAGATTATCAGAAACAAGGCCGAGTTTTGACTAAGATCTGGATTATTTGTGGCTATTTTCACCATTGTTCCACATATTTTGCTTTGTGTTGTGTATTTATGGATGATTGAGTCTAACAGAAATCATCTTAGGTTTCCCTTCTCATATCCATGTCTTCTGTCCTCAGATTGCAGAGCGGATCGCTCAGTTGCAGGAGGCCCTGTTGCATTGTGGGAAGTTCCAGGATGCTCTGGAGCCTCTGCTAAGCTGGCTGAGCGACACAGAGGAGCTGGTGGCCAATCAGAAGCCTCCATCTGCTGAATACCGTGTAGTCAAGGCCCAGATCCAAGAGCAAAAGGTAGGACGAGAAGGATGAGATAAACTTTAATGTTTCGTAATGCTGCTCAGAGGAAGTGGGCATATTTCATCTGACTACAGAGATGTAAAGTATGGGTAGATTAAAGGTCCACGGAAATAGTTTTTTTATTTAGTTTTGCTCAAATCTTTGATCGCAACCTTTAATTGAATGAATCTTTTATTTAAAGCTTCATCATTCAGCACAAGTCTGAGCTCTCTGTTTCTTGTTATAACAAGAGATCAGATCATTAACCCTTAAAACCCACCGGATTGTCTGCACCCAGAACGCTTATATTGCAAACATCTAATAAGTGTATAACTCTGTGGGGTAAATTGTGATGGATAGCTTACCTTTTTGGTTTTCCAGCATTTCTATCCCATCCAGGAGGTTTACAATCCAGCCACAAATGTAGTGTTTATTCAGAGACTTTATCTGGTAAATTCACAATATTCCTGATAACACTTTTATTTATCACATTTTTGTAAAAGACAAAAAGATCACTATCACGACGATCTTGCTATGTAGCCTTTTTTTTTACCTGTAAATGATGATGAAGGCACTTTCCACCAATCAGAGAGCTGATATTGACGGAGCAGCCAAAGATCAACCAGTGAGCAGAAAGTTCTCTGTGTGTCTGAAAAAAGAAAAATAATGCTCCTCTATGGCTGGAATAAAGCCAAGAAGACGTTTCTGATGCACGGCTGAGCTGGAGTTGC
>JBAMHW010000019.1:26116325-26146553 GCA_037177495.1 Rhadinocentrus ornatus | reverse complement strand
GAAAAAGTGGAAACATGGAAATAGTTTCTATTTTTTCTCCTGAAAGCCAAGACTTGAGAGAATGATGTGAGATGAGAGAAGGCTTGGTCACCGTTGACCTGTGTGTTGTTTCTACAAAGTTCTGTTAGTAATAAAATCTGCTTGCTATATGCTATATCTATTGATACATTCATTTTACATAATTTTAGTTTCGTAATCTGACAGCTGCGGCTGTCCTGGAAACACGTCTGGATGTTGTCTGGGAATAAAAGGGTTTGAGGTTCTGCATTTTTCCATCAAAAAGACCAGATGGAACAAAAACAATGGGTTTTAAAGATTAAACAAGGGGGTAAAATCACATTGAAAATGAGTAGCTTGTTTTCATGTGACTACATATAGTTTTAATCTGCGATTGCCATGTGAACAACAAATCTGCTGCTTAAAAAAACACTGAGGTGTTTACTATTTTCTCTTTTGTAAATTTTGTGCATGCAGTGTGCACATCCAACTGTCTGCAATAAAAATGCAAAACTCAACATGCTGTAGTTTTTCCTTTTTTAGGGAGGAAACACTGCAGCATGTTCTGTTAATTTTCACTCAAAAGTTACTCAAAGGTTTTACCCCTGATATAAAAAGGTTTTCAGCTTATTTTAAAAGCTTATTTAAGGACACTTCCTGTCGGCAGTGACATTTTCAGCCTTCCAATATCAGGCCACCCACATAGCGTTGCCATAGAAACCCTGGTTTCTTGTGGAACTTGATACCAGTTTGTAAAAGCTACTGAAAGCATTTTTGCCATGTAATTTGTTCTTGCTTTGGCTTTTTCAGCATCTAACATTTAAACAGCGAAGTATTCGAGGGTGGATTGATAAACGGGTCGATTTCAGCTCAGCGTCGGCATGTTTGACGTGTTCAGTCTTTGATTTGTGACATAATCCTTCTTCCCTGCTGCAGGAGCTGAAGAAAGTGTCAGCAGAGAAGCGTCTGGTGTTGGACACGGTGAACGAGGTGGGCAGCGCCCTGCTGGATCTGGTTCCGTGGCGAGCCCGCGAAGGCCTGGACCGCCTCGTTGCCGATGCCAACCAGCGCTACAGGCAGGCGGATGAGACCATCACTCAGCGGGTGCAGCTGGTACAAGCTGCCATCCAGAGGTCACAGCAGGTACTGCAGGCAGTTTAACTTGTTTAAAGGTCTGCAAGGTTTGCTAAAAGTAGTAGAGGGGGGAGTGGTAGTCTGGTGGTTACAGCAGTGGATTTGGGTCCGGAGGATCCACCCTTGAGCGTGCCAACAGAGGTAACCCACTGTGGGCCCAGGCCCTTAACCCCTCCCAACTGCCCACCAGGTGCCGAAACATGGCCGCCCACTGACCTCTGGTACATCTAGATGTGGTTCAAATGCAGAGCCGAAATTTCCCAGTCGGGATTAATAAAATGTTAAGTAGTACTAGTTTGTTAGTAGTGGGTTTTTTTGTGTGTGTTTTTTTTAAGTGTATGCGTTATGTAAATGAATCTGTCCATGCAGAATTACTCTGAACCAGTTTAACAAAGTCTCTGTGATGTTGGCTGTTCAGTTTGCTCAACATAAACTCCTCCTTTCAGCACGAGGAGGCAGTGGACGCAGAGCTCGCCTGGGTTGGGGAGACGGAACGAAAGTTGGCCTCTCTGGGCCCCCTGAGCCTGGAGCCTGATGTGACCGTGGCTCAGCTGCAAGTGCAGCGGGCCTTTAACATCGACATCATCCGACACAAAGACACCATTGATCAGCTCCTTAAAACCAGAGACGACATCCTGGAAGCCTGCAGCGACGCCCAGAAAGATGCTCTAATGGCGAGTTTTTACTCTCACTGCTTATTGAGACGATGAGCAATGAAGTCTGTGAACTTTAAATATCTTCATTCTTGTCCTCAGGTGAAGACAGACTCCCTGAGTGCTCGTTATGACACAGTCAGTCAGAGCCACAGCGAGCGCTTCTCAGCTCTGGAGCAGGCCCAGGTACTGGTGGCACGGTTCTGGGAGACATATGAGGAACTGGAGCCATGGTTGGGTGAGACCGAAACCATGATCCCCCAGCTCCCTCCGCCTGCCATCGACACAGACGCTCTCCGCCTGCAGCAGGACCAGATGAGGGTGAGATTTTTAACCGCAGCGATTCGGTTCTGCTGTTCAGGATTAGCTTAAAGTAAACTGGCAACTCGAGTGTAACGATTTTTTTTCCCTCTGCAGCTGCTCAGGGAGTCCATCGCGGAGCACAAGCCTCACATCGACAAGCTTCTGAAGATCGGACCGCAGCTGGCCGAGCTCAGCCTGCAGGAGAGCGCCACGGTGACGCAGCGCTACACCAACGCAGAGAGGCGATACCAGGCCATCAAAGAGGAGGTGAAAGGTCGCGCCACAGCACTGGACGAGGCCGTGTCCCAGTCTGCACAGGTACGTCACAGACCAGCTGCTTCACCTGCACACCTCCTCTTATTTGAACTTTTCACAGCTGAGCTTGAGCAAATGTAACACGATTTAAAGAAACCTGTTTAAATTGAATTACTCTCACACCGGACAGTTAGAAAACGGGAAGTTCTGATGCGATTACTAAACAGCACGAGGTTTTTTATGTCTTTGTCTTGTTTATGTCTTGCTTGCTTAATAATGCAGCGAGTTTATTATGTGTTAAGTTCAGCTCATTTTTCTTTGAATCTTGAGGTAGTTACCATGTTTATGTTTACGTACATTTAGCTGGAGTTTCATGGTTTTTTTACCATCACAGAAACAAAATACGAAATATGATTAAGATTTTTTTAACATATCATCTAATGCAGTCTTTATTTAAAACATTAAACTTTTACTCTGGACTTCATCTCATGAGACATCTCTTGTGTTGCTGCTGTTGATATTGCTTGTCACTTTGTACGGTTTTGTATGCATGACTGATTGAACTCACTGTATTGTTTCTCCACCCCCTTCAAACCATTCCACGTCTCATTCCTTCTCCTCCACCTGCACTATGTCCACCACAACTCCATCCTTAAAACCACCTCCTTATCTCTGTCATCCTTTTTGTGTAACCTTAACCCCCCACCACCCCAACCCCTCTCATCCCACCCCATCCCTCGTTCTTTGTGGATGTGCTGTGTGTTGCCCCTCACCACCATTTTCTCCACCGTCACTGCTCACTGCAATCACCCAGCTGGTAGAGGTAAGACCACTGACTGACAACATCAAACTGGCTCTCAGGGTGCGGTTGCACCACATGATTTGATCCTAAATCAATCAGTAAAGCCCAAATTCTGCATCACATAAAAGAGAAACATGGTGTTAAATGAGCAATAATGCATATTAAAGAATGGTAAATTAGTTCATTTCTAGCTGCAGCTCTGATTTTAAACCTTCATTTTGTTTGCAAACTGAGATAGAAAAAGACTGAATCTGTCAGGAACTCTTTGTAATTCAATCCTTGCAGACCGAGGTCCTTAATTTCTTCTTGATGAGGCCTATTTTTCTGCCTCCTGCCTGAAATGACATCCTTAAAATAAGTTAAGTTATATCTTTACAACTACAAGGGCTGTAAGTATAATCTTAGTCTCTACAGAAACCTGAGACGTGTGAGATTATTACAGAAGTGTCAGAGTCAAGATATAAAAATCTTGAATATAAAATATATTCAATATATATATGAAATTATCAAGAAATAAAATTAAAATGCTGTTGGACACAGATGGCAGATCACCCACAGAATATCTGTTTTCTCCCACTTTCAAAATGTTGCCCAGCTTTGACACTCGGCAGCTTCAGCACGCTCTCGTCCTCACAACTTTCTCCTTCCGTCCTCAGTTTCACGACAAGATGGACCCGCTGTTGGAGACCCTGGAGGGGGCGGTGCAGCGGCTGCGCCAGCCTCCACCGGTGGCTGCAGAGGTGGAGAAGATCCGGGAACAGCTGGCAGAGCACCGCGCTCAGGGCCTGGAGCTGGACAAACTGCTGCCGAGCTTCTCCGCCCTCTGTGCCCGCGGCGAGGAGCTCATCGGCAGAGCCGCTCACGACGATCCTGCTGCTCAGGGTGAGTAAATGGTGTTTGTTGCAGTTCCTGTTTGTTTTTATTCATTTACTGAGACATTAACAGGGTGTAATGAATGATTTCTGGCTAACAAAAGGACTGAAACTCTTCCTGAAAATTCACCATTTGTCTGTAAAGCTGAAAATGTAAAACACTGACTATCAGTGAAACAAAGTATTGTAAGATCTGATAATATAATCTTCTGGAAAACCGTATTTCAGGCTTAGTCACCCGGCCGGAGCAGATCTCTAACTCTGAGCCACTGGGCAGAACTTGTCAAGACTTGAATATGAACAGAATCAGAAATGAAGTTCTTTTATTCTGAAAATAAAAGGCCTTTCTGTCTGCTGATGGTGGGAGTGAATGTTGAAGTATTGATAGTAAAACATGCAACGTGCTGCGTGACCATTAAGAGTTCCACATATTTCCAGTGAAATCCAGCTTCTTTCCTCCTGCAGCCGTTCGTTCCCGCCTCCTCCGTCTGCGCTCCCTGTGGGATGAGATCCGGCAGCGAGCCGAGGAGAGAGAGAGCAAGCTCAACGACGTGTTGGATCTGGCCGGGAAGTTCTGGGCCGACGTAGCGGCGCTACTGAGCACGCTCAGAGACTCCCAGGATATAGTGAGAGAGCTAGAAGACCCTGGTGTGGACCCATCGCTCATCAAACAGCAGATTGAGGCTGCCGAGGTATTCGCTGCAGGAAGGAGATGGTAGATGGAGCTTTCAGGCTGCAGGCCAACTTTAGTTCATGCTAAATGAATTTGATTCTGTGTTATCAGGCCATCAAGGCAGAGACGGACGGCCTGAGGGAGGAGCTGGAGTTTGTCAGGACCCTCGGAGCTGACCTCATCTTTGCCTGCGGAGAAACTGAGAAACCTGAAGTGAAAAAGACCATAGATGAGGTCAGAACTCCAAACTTTATTAAACAAAAGCTCCTCAACATTTTAATCCTCTAACACCATCCTCCTGCCTGACGCTCACAGATGAATGCAGCCTGGGAGGGTCTGAACCGGACGTGGAGGGAGAGGATGGAGAGACTGGAGGAGGCCATGACTGCTTCTGTTCAGTATCAGGATGCACTGCAGGTTCGTACGTGTAAGATCCAACGTTTTTCCCACAAACTTGCCCACAGGTGGAGTTTGCCCTACAGCTGCAGGTCAAACTGACTCATTTTAAAGTAAAAATAATAATAATAAAAAAAAACAGAAAAAGTATATACAAAACGTAATAAAGAACCAAGGCCCAGCAGCATGGGACAGTCAGGTTTTGAGCTGGTCATGTCCAGCTCAGCATAGACAATCATTCTTAAAATTACTAATCTAAAAGGAAGGAGCTGGAGAACATGAATTGTCATGCAGATTTAAGGGTTCTCATTGTGGCTGGGGTCTAAATGTCAACGAAATAATCAGCGACAGTCAGTGGACATACAGTCAGGACTATATTCATGCTACGGTGTCTGGAGATGTTTCTTTTCTCTGTGTTTTTTAATTAAATGGAATTTATAAAGAAACAAAAAGAAACACAGGATCAAGATGTGATAGTTATACCGACATACTAAAACAAAAAAGGAAAAACCAATTTAAAGGGAGCAGATTAATAGATGACTTGAAAAGATTAAAGTGAAAGAAAAATGTGAAAATAAATGAATATACACACAGTCTAAGATGGCAAAATATTTTAATACCAATAATTGAGATTTTAGTGATAATAATGATGATGAGAGTAACAGCAATAATAAACATAACAATTGGCTCAGCAAGCCTGTAACATTTCAGATCTGATTAGCTGGGGTTCTGTCTTTTTTTTTCCTTGAGCATTATGCTGCTGATGACTTTAAGCTAATTTATCTTTGCCTTTCATTCATTTCCAGTCTATGTTTGACTACCTGGACAACGCAGTGATCAAGCTCTGTGACATGTCCCCTGTGGGAACGGACCTGGGAACAGTAAAACAACAAATCGAAGAGCTCAAGGTTGGCATGATGTCACACCATCCATCATAAGCATATTTTACACAAGCCTATCCTAACATCCCTTCTCATTCCCCCACCTTCCTCTGCTCTGAGCAGCAGTACAAGGTGGAGGTGTACCAGCAGCAGATCGACATGGAGAAGCTGTGCCACCAGGGGGAGCTACTGTTAAAGAAAGTGTCGGACCAGACGGACCGAGACATGATCCAGGAGCCGCTGATTGAACTCCGACACCTCTGGGAAAACCTGGGCGACAAAATTACCCAAAGACAGGTGATAAAATCACACGTAGCAGAAGTTTCATCTGCATTTATTTCTTGGGAAGCTGATGTTGGTGATCTTTCTGGGAATTCTGTGTTTTGAGTTCCTATCTTTGAAGTGGAACTTCTGCTGTTCTTCTACCGCAGCACAAGCTGGAGGCTGCCCTGCTGGCCCTGGGTCAGTTCCAGCACGCCCTCTCTGAGCTGCAGGCCTGGCTGAATCACACACACACCACTCTGGACACACAGCGACCCATCAGCTCTGATCCCAAGGCCATCGAAATCGAGCTGGCTAAACACCACGTAGGTCTTCATTCATTACAAACATGTGACTCATTCATCCTGATCAACTCTTTACGACCAGCTGGTTTAACTTGTGCTACTTTTATTGGAAAAATCACATAAAATGAGAGTTGGTCCAAATTTTGTGCCGTCTGACCTTTTCCTCCCTCTGATTCTCCCAGGTGTTGCGTAATGACGTGTTATCTCATCACGCCACAGTAGAGACAGTTTCCAATGCTGCCGCTGAGCTTCTGGAGTCCTCTCCAGGTGATGAAGCCAGTCACCTGCGAGATCAGCTGGATCAGCTGAACCAGAGCTGGGAGAGTCTGCTGCTCAAGACCCAGGAGCGGCAGAAACTACTGGAGGCGGCCCTGCAGCAGGTACTGGAAACACTTTCCCAGTCAGTCTGGAAAAGTCTGGAATTTTATTAAAAAGCTAAAAGTTTATATCAGTTATTGTGGCGATGCTTAACACAACTTTCATCTGCAGCTACAGTAAATCATTTCTACCTCCTCCCGTAGGCTGAAGGTTTCCATGGTGAGTTGGAGGAGTTCCTCCAGTGGCTGAGGAGGACGGAGAGCCAGCTGTCTGCTGCCAAACCAACAGGCGGTCTTCCTGAAACAGCCCGGGAGCAGCTACAGCAGCACATGGTGAGCGAGCATCGCATGACACCCAGATACACACAATATCTTCAACAACACACTCATCACACACTGTTCTAGAGTTTTATACAAATCCTGAGTGTTGGATCATTTTGGCCTTCAACTAAATTCATCATCTGTTGCTTAAAAACATCTTTCTGAGAAGTTCGTTCACCTACAGAAGCCTTTTAAGACAAATTACAGACTAATCTAGTCAGGGTTAAAATCGGTTTCAGCTTTTAGCTGTGATGCTATTAACAGAATGATAAAGAAGATCATTTAACATGAAGCTTTGTGAAGTTTTTAACAGTATTGTCTTACAGACACTCTCCAGTACACAGACACACCTGCGTATGGTCGCTATTAAACTTTAATGGATTCCAGTGTCATAAAACAACTCACCTGTAGCCTCACCTGCTCGTCTCTACAGGAGCTTCAGGCCCAGCTCACTCAGAGAGCAGACCAGTACCATTGCTTGCTGGATCAAGGAGAGTCCATCCTGCTGGCCCGCGGAGGAGAGGAAGCAGGACCCGGCACCACCCAGACCCAACAGAACCTAGCCATGTTGCAGAACAAGTGGGCCAGCCTCAACACCAAGATGGACGACCGCAGGGTCAGACTGCAGATAAACACCGCTGCTTCCTCTTCTCTGAATTTTGTTTTTGCAGGTTAATTGTTAACTTTCAACTCTTAAAACTATACAGGCAAAGCTGGAGGAAGCGGTTTCCTTGGCAACTGGTTTTCAGACTTCTCTGCAGGACACCATCAACTGGCTGACCCAGGCTGAGCAAACGCTGAACCTGGCCCAGCCCCCCAGCCTCATACTGGACACCGTCCTCTTCCAGATCGATGAGCACAAGGTGGAGACAGAAACTTCTCAAAGTGTCTCATTTCTGTCTCTTTTTTCCTCACAAAGTAGCTTGAAAATTTCAGTTTTCCTGCTCATCTTTCGCTCTCCTCTGTGTCCAGGTGTTTGTGAATGAGGTGAACACCCACAGGGAGCAGGTTCTGGCTCTGGAGAAGGCCGGATCTCAGCTTCGCTTCGCCAGCCTGAAGCAGGACGTGGTTCTGATCAAGAATCTGCTGCTCAGTGTCCAGGCCCGCTGGGACAAGCTGGTGCAGAGGTCGCTGGACCGCGGCCGACATCTGGATGAGGCCCGCAAACGAGGCAAACAGGTACTGAACTGATAATCACACTTTTTCTATGTCTGAGTATTGTTTCACCAATGTGTTCATCTTTTCCTAAACAACGCTTTTATCTTCAGTTCCACGAGGCCTGGAGGAAGCTGACAGACTGGCTGGAAGAAGCCGAGAAAAGACTGGACTCAGAGCTGGAGATCTCCAACGAGCCAGACAAGATCAAAGTGCAACTGGTCAAACACAAGGTACCAAAGAGACGAAGCGTTATCTATCCATAAACCTGCACATTTTAGCTTTTTCTGAGTTCTCCTCCACAAATCGGCCTTGTTTCCACCTGTGCAGGAGTTTCAGAAAGCGTTGGGATCAAAGCAGCCAGTTTACGACACCACAGTCAGGTCTGGACGGGCCATGAGGGACAAGGCTCAGCTGCCTGCCGACCAGCAGAAACTCGATCACCTGGTGGGAGAAGTTCGTGACAAGTGGGACACCGTCTGTGGCAAGAGTGTAGAAAGGTACAGAAGAGGAAGCTGGTTTATTTGTCATCTGAATTACAGCCAAAAATTAAATGTGAAGCTCAACTTTTGTCTTTTTTCTTCCATCCAGGCAACACAAGCTGGAGGAGGCTCTGCTGTTCTCAGGTCAGTTTGCAGAAGCCCTTCAGGCTTTGGTGGACTGGCTGTACCGAGTGGAACCTCAGCTGGCTGAAGACCAACCTGTCCACGGGGACCTGGATTTGGTGTCCAATCTCATGGACGCACATAAGGTGTGTAAGCTGAACTGTACTGCTGTTTTAACCCTTTTGCACCTGACCGAAGATGTAATAACACCACACCGTACCCCTTTATTTAGAAAATAAGAGAGGTCCAAGAGTGGATCCTTGTGGTACTCCCCCAGGGGAGAACAGCAGAGGTAAAAGTGTCAATATGGACACAGAAATTTCTGTCCAAGATGTACGACTTAACCCAGATGAGAGCTGAGTCAGTAACACCTAATTATAATCAATATTAATTTGCCTATTAGAACGGTTTATTATCGTGTGATATCCTGATAATTCGTGGAATTGTAGTGCAAAATGTATCCACCAGACAAGTGTCAGACAGCAGGTTTTGAGCAATGTTTTTACCATGAAATGATAGAATAGGTCTCAAACTGTATCAAAAAAGGTGAATTAGGTGTTAAAGGGTTAAACGAGATTGATCAAAGCTCTTCATCAGACTTTGTTTTGTTTTGCAGGCTTTCCAAAAAGAACTGGGTAAGAGAACCGGCAGCGTTCAGGCTCTGAAGCGCTCAGCACGGGACCTGATGGAGACCGGCCGGGACGACACAGCCTGGGTCAAAGTTCAGCTCCAGGAGCTCAGCAACCGCTGGGATACAGTGTGCGCGCTGTCGGTCACCAAACAGACCCGCCTCCAGCAGGCTCTCAAACAGGTCAGAGCGCAAACCTCGAGGACTTTTTTTTTTTAAGGAAATGGTCTGATTCAGTCCTCGGGTCATCACCATTAACGTCTTTTCTTCTCCGTCAGGCGGAGGAGTTTCGCACAGCCGTGCAGGTGCTGCTGGAGTGGCTGTCGGAGGCGGAGCAGACGCTGCGTTTCCGTGGCGTTCTCCCCGAAGATGCAGAGACGCTGCAGGCGCTGCTGCACACACATCGAGACTTCATGGGCACCGTGGAGGAGAAGAGGGCACACGTAAACAAGGCCGCCGGCATGGGGGAAGGCATCCTGACGGTGTGCCACCCTGACTCCATCACCACCATCAAACACTGGATCACCATCATCAGGGCGCGCTTTGAGGAGGTGAGGAAGGGTCGCGTGAAGCTGTAAACTTACAGAAAGCATCTTTTTTGTTTAGAAAAAACTGACCTGACATCAACTTAATCTCATCTCTGCTGTGCAGGTGCTGACCTGGGCCAAACAACACGAGCAGCGGCTGGAGACGGCTCTGACCGAGTTGCTCAACAACGCCAACCTGCTGGAGGAGCTGTTGTCATGGTTACAATGGGCTGAGACCACACTGGTCCAGAGGGACACGGAGCCACTTCCTCAGGACATCCCACAGCTCAAAACACTCATCATGGAGCACCAGGTGGGCTTCTTTAGCTGCACTGACTCATGGGCTGTTTGTGGGTCAAACTTGACTGAATTTTGTGTTTTCATCCGTCCCGCGTTGGTTTGCTCACTGCTGGTGTTTGGGCTCTGCAGACATTCATGGAGGAGATGATGAGGAAGCAGCCGGATGTTGACAAAGTGACTAAGACCTACAAGAGGAAACCAGCTGAGGCTCCCAGCAGCCTGGCTGAGAGGAGAGGAGCTCGTATGTCACCTGGGTTTACTTTTCCTCCAGCAAACGTTAACTTTTACTTGTTCACAAGCGTACATGTGTTTATAATCCAGTTAACTCATAATATCCTGTTCACTGTTGCAGGAAAACAACAGCAGCAGCAGGCGGCCATGCAGGTTTCTGGAGGAAACCCACGACTCACCCACCTCTGTGCCAAGTGGCAGCAGGTGTGGCTGCTGGCTCTGGACCGGCAGCGTAAACTCAACGATGCCCTGGACCGGCTGGAGGAGGTAACATTAATGTTGTATGCTGATCAAAGGTCTGTCACATGACAGTTGGAGTCACACTTTCTTCCTCTATGCTATGTTTAATCTATATCATTCGTGTGCAGCTCAAAGAGTTCGCCAACTTTGACTTTGACGTGTGGAGGAAGAAGTACATGCGCTGGATGAACCACAAGAAGTCCCGCGTCATGGATTTCTTCAGACGCATCGACAAAGACCAAGATGGAAAGATCACACGGCAGGAGTTCATCGACGGCATCTTGGCCTCCAGTACGAAGCCTCCTTGTTTCGCACTTTATACATACACATATTTGATTATTATTTCTATTTTTAGGATTTAAAATAAAGAAAAACAAACTTTCGCCAAAATAGGAGAGACAGACTTTCTTCTATTGGATGTAGATATTTGTGGAAAATTATGTTAAAAGAAGGAAAGGTTTCCAACCTGATGACAAGAAAAATAGATTTAAAATTTTTACTGCTACTCGTCATAATTCTGTTGTAGACATTTATTGCAATTATTCCAGAAAAAAAAAAAAAACAGTCTTGCATTTCTTATTATATCTAAAACATTAGTTGGTTCTAAAGCATTTTTTATTAAGGGCCATTGTGGAAGCTTCAGAGAGCCACTCGCAGAGCCCTGGTATAGACTCTGGTGCAGGCCTGATACTTTTTGTAGATACAGTATATGATGTGTTCGTATAGTTGCTGCATGGGATGTACAGTAATACCTCGAGATACGAGTTTAATTCGTTCCGTGACTTTGCTCGTATCTCAAAGCAATTTTCCCATTAAAATTAATTGAAATCCCATTAATCCGTTCCAGCTCGCAAAACTCCACTCCAGTTGTTTTATTTATGTGTTTTGAATATGAAAAATGTACAGTACCTGTATTTATAGATGACAAACATTACATAAAAAAATAGATTAATAAAAGAGAATGTTAAAAAACAAACTGGTTTTACTATGGGAAGCGTGGCTCGGCAAGGTAAAGCGGTCGTCTTGTAACCCGAGGGTTGCCGGTTCGATCCTCAGCCAAGTCGAGTTCATGTCGAGGTGTCCTTGGGCAAGACACAGAACGGGTCATGGTGAGCGCTTGCATGGCAGCTTCCGCCATCAGTGCGTGAATGTGTGTGTTAAAGGGGGAATGTGATGTATACTGTGAAGTGCTTTGGATAAAAGCGCCATATAAGTACGGGCCATTTACTATAAAGTGTATTATTTACCTTGGAGATCAGACGACTGGAGCTAACTGAAGCTGCGCACGGAGGTTGAGGGAGGAGTAAACAGGCGGAGGAGATAGGACGAATTGGAGACGAGGGAAGCTGAGGCGGCGGAAACAGAGCACACGTTGTTGTTGTGGGTCTTAGTACGGCGGCGGCGGCTCGGATGTTCGTATCTCAAAAATTTGTTCGTATCACAGCTCGTATCTCAAAAAATTTGTATGTCAATACACTCGTATCTCGAGGTATCACTGTACTGATGAAGCTGCAGGCTTATCAGGCATTGTATCATTGAATCACTAGTGAATCTGTAATTTGCTCATTCTGATAAAGATCCCAGATGTTGGGATGATCTGGTTTCAACCATGTGTTTGGGTATTGCTCTCTTCTATTATATGTCTTTATATAAAAAAGTTCTATTGTCTGTGCAGAATTTCCAACCAGTAGGCTGGAGATGACGGCCGTGGCGGACATTTTTGACCGAGACGGAGACGGTTACATCGATTACTACGAGTTCGTTGCTGCCCTGCACCCCAACAAGGACGCCTACAGGCCGACCACTGATGCTGACAAGATAGAAGATGAGGTGAGGGAACGCTACAAGGAATTCCCGGGAATAAGCGGGAACGAGCATGGACTGACATGTTGTCTGTGGTCGTGCAGGTGACGCGGCAGGTGGCCCAGTGTAAGTGTGCCAAGAGGTTCCAGGTGGAGCAGATCGGAGAGAACAAATACCGGGTGAGTCATAAACATCTTTAATTAAAGAGTCATTCTATTTTTTTATTATAATGTAAAATAGAAGAAAAGTTTTAATTGGTTGACGAACTGGATCAAACAGGATCTACAAGATCGTCTCATCCTCCGTGTTGCTACTAAATCTGAAGCCCGTAGAAAATATTTTTATTGTAGATTCTGTTTGACCCAGTTCAGATTAAACGTATCTGGCTGCATCTGCACTCCGGGCTCCTCTCAACATATTTTCACGGCTTTTTTAACTTATTTTTTCATGTCTGTGTTCATTTCACATCATTATGTCTTGATGTTTTTCATTTTTCTGTATTATAACATCACAACTTGTCTTCATAACATTATTAAAACATGTTTGTTGCATCTCAGCGCTCCAGGATCGTCTTCCGCATCCTCATCTAAACATTCATTTAACTGAATGTGGGATGAAAGGAGGCGGGGCTTCTGCTGGTTTTATTTAAATATTTTAAAATTTAGGAGATTTCTTTATTTAATTTAATTTACTTCTCAAAGAAATTCTATTAAAGAAGACCTATTTTTAACATTATGATTGTAATTTTCAGCCGAAAATTGATTAAAAACAATTTAACAGTCCAAATTTACTGAGTTTAGCCACACAAGATGGAAGCCTGGTGGGTTAGGGTGGATCGGTTAAACTAAACGCCTTGCTCAGCAGTCTGTATGTGTCTTTATAACCTTTCCCAGTAAACAAACGCAGTGTGAAGCATTTACTGGATCATCACTACCACTGCTACAACCGTCTCCATCATTATCTACGGGGTAATGATGCCCAGCGTCCGACTGCAGGACACGGGAGACATTCACTGTTTCTGTCTCCGGCTCCACTTTTCTTCTCTGCCTCTGTCCTCACCTGCATCTCATCTTCACATAACATCCACATGCCTTCACCTCCACGTCATTTTTCTCACTCCACTAATGGCCAGCTTAAATACCTCCACGAGAAGCAGTTCTGGAAGATGTTGTCTTTGATACAGTTCAGTTTCAGTACAAGTTGTTTCATTCTCGCTCTGTTTCTTTCCCCCTCCTGTTCCTCTGCTCCGTGTCTGCCGGATTTATTCTAGTTCTTCCTCGGAAACCAGGTAAAGTGACTTCTGCTGCTGTGGACGGGCGCGTGAAAGCTGCTTCCTTGTTCTGTAACAACACACAGCGACTTCTGTTGCCTCAAATCTCCGATAAAAAGAGAAAATCTGTGAAATTAAATGATGATTTTAGAACTGTTGTGTTAAGAAGTTCACGTCTGTGTGTTTGCAACGTGTGAGCAGGTTTCACCGTCCGCTTGTGTTCGTGCTGTCATTTGTTTGGTGCTTTGGGACAAATTGCACAATGCGAGGCGACAGTGACATGGCCGAGGTGCTAATTAGTGGTGAGGTGATTTACAGCGAGCTGCAGCTGCTTGCAGAGAGAACCAGAGGATTCCTTTCTGTGCTTCGCTGGGTGAAAAACTGAAAACTTCAGTTAGATTTTCAATGAGTTTTCTGAATATCACGAAGCTTTGATTTGAGCTGCTGGGTGAATCGGGCTGAGAATCTATTACTGCATGGTTTTTCTGTCATTGCATGGAGAAGAGGAGGTCATCTCTTCAGATCTGGTACTTGGCCTCCTTTGTGTGAGATTGTGAATCATTTGAAACTCTCAAAGATAAAAACTGACTTGTTTATTCTCTTCTGTTACTTCCCTCGTTTTGTTCCTTCTTCCCTCCGTCTCTTTGACTCTATCCCAGTTTGGAGACTCTCAGCAGCTTCGTCTGGTCAGGATTTTGCGCAGTACGGTGATGGTGAGAGTCGGAGGAGGCTGGATGGCCCTGGACGAGTTTCTGGTGAAGAACGATCCATGCAGAGGTGAGCGAGTTCACACAGGAACATCAAAACTCTCTCCTACTCTGTCTCCACGTCTGTCACATAAACCTGCAGGAGCCTGACTGATTCTGCAGTTCTGAGGAAAATAATAAAAATCTTATAAAGACTGGAGACCAACCACAGGTCTGTGAACAAGTACCAAGAATTGTGTCAAAGTTTCATGTTTAGGAAAAAGTCATTTTTATTAAAACATCCCTCATCTGCTGCTGTTTGTTCTTTATTTAAGTCTAAAAAAAACCATTTGTCACATGCTGGACTTCATCGCTACGAACCGCTTTCTGCTTCCTTTTGCTCTTATTTTAAAGAAAAAGTAGTTCAGGATAATCAAGCCTCAGACAAGAGTCCACAAGGAAGAAACAGAAAGGAACCAACTATGAAAATTTAAATTTCATTGCCACATAATGAGATAAGCTACAGATGCACAAGGCTGCATTCACACCAGCTACGTTGTGTTTGGGTATTTTTCATCTGAGAGGTAAATCTCAGGTGATTCGTAGATAAAACCTTGTTGGTCATCACATAAACCTCAGAGCAGCAACAGCACTGTCACAGATATTAAATATAAATTATGATTTATGCTGTTTCATGACGTTAAAGAGGGAATAACTGGCTGCTGCAGTTTTAGCTGAAACCCAGTGTGGGATACAAGTTAGCATCTTCTGCTAACTGGTGCTACCTAGTCCTTTCAGCTCATATAAACCATGAATCACACAAAGGTTTGTATTTATGGTTGTTAGCAAATTAAAATGAGTGTGTAGAAGCTGTGCTGCAGCAGATAGGTTTGCTGTGTGAATTCACACACCCTCATCTCTCATTTGCACACCCTGTAAACGACGTAGAAAAGAAGGATGCATTCCTGCTGATGCTGGTTTTTTCCACATGAAACTTGTGTAATCACCATATAAAATGAAAAATGGATAAAAAAATGTCATGTAAAATTATTTTATTTTAGATTTAGAACTTTCAAATCTACATGTAAAAAGAAATGTAACATGCATTTTTTTATGATAAATAAATTATCAAGTAATGTCTAAAATGGTCAGTAATTGTGTTAATGATGATTTTGGGGATTTTATTCAGATAGCTAAAGATTCCCTGGGTCAAATAGCTGTTCCTTGGAAACGAACGTAACAGGAGGTTCCAACCCCCAGATGCAAAACACTCTGCTCTGTGAAGACTTTATTATTTTAGAAATAAAAACAAAATAAACTAAAAATACGATTAAGTGGATGGAGATATGATTTTCAGACGTCAGGTGTGACCTCAGCTTCAGTTTTCTGTAGATAAAACTTTAAGGGAGAGCAGTTTTATATCTTAAAATTGTAAAATTGGACTAAAACAGGATGAAACGAGCCACTGTCAGTCAAAGGTTGAGAGAAGCTAACTGGAAGTCAGACACAGCTTTGTCTGTAATTTAGGTGCTGATGACATCAGTCAGGCTCTTTCGGCTCTCATGCTGCTCTTCATGAGATCAAACCAACCGTCCAGCGAAGCTTCAGCAGCAAACAAGCGTGTGAACTGACTGACGTTTGTGGAGTTGTCTGTCAGCAGGTGATGCAGCGAACTGCTGCACGTTTCCTTCCACAGACGTCGGTGTATCTGTTTTACTCGGAGTGGTGTTTCTCTTTCTCCATCTCCCTGTTTTTCCCTCTGAGACCCGTCCTCTGTCCATCCTGAAGGAGTCCATCTTTTCCCGTTTTATTTCTGTATAAAAACCCACTTTTCTCCCCTTCGTCTCTGTTTCTGTTCATTCTTTAATAAAACTGTACTGCATGGTGCATGGTCCTCAGTTCTCTCCCTCTTCCTCCCTCCCTTTTTTCTTTTTCCTCAGTGCAACATCCAGGACTTAAGATTCTTCGCTCCGATTCCAGTAGCTCCATCTCATCTCGTATAGGTTGGACTTCTCTATCTCTCACGTTTTCTCCCAGCTGCCTGTCTTTTCTCCATCTTTTTTTCTGTTCTCCTGGATGCTCCCTCCTCCAGGGTTCTCTCTCATTATCTTTGTGGCTCCTCCACCTCTGCTCTTCCTGTTTGGTTTCTGGGTTTTGGCCTGTGTTGATGTGATCACCAGACTAACGTTACGTCTGCTCCTTCCTGGCTGCCGCCGCTGTCTTCCTGTTTTCTAACATGTTTCAGGGGCAACCGACGCTCGTCCGGACCCCTGTGTGTGTGATTATTTAACATAAGTGTGTTTTCAGGAAGTGTTATCTGTGTGAGAGACTTTGTTCATCCCACCTCCAGCATGCAGATATTTCACATTGTCTCTTGTGTCTCTTAGTGACAGTCACTCCTGGCTATTTCTGCTGCCGAGGTATCTACACTTCCTGTTCCTGTCTTTCACTCCATTTCTGTCACTCTTCATCTTCGTCTATCTTTAACCACAGCTGTCCTCTGTGTCCATAAATGTGTGTGTGTGCTCTTTCTAACTGTCGTCAGGTTTGTGTGTAGAGGCCAGTTGTGTCTGTGCCACATGTTTGCCTCATGCTTCCCCCACTCACCAAAGAAGCAGGACTTGGCCAATCCCTGGTCTTTACAGTTTGTTTCTCTTAAACCGTAAGAAATCTGTGAGCACGACTAGAAGCTGTAGATCTGGTTTAATCCCAGACAGAAAAACGTAATCTAGTCTGAGAGTGTAAGACCTGGGCGTGGCCAGCCTGGGTTTCTAATAATGCTGGCTTCCAACGTGGCTCCTTTTAAATGTGATGGCTGGTTGGTGGGACACAATTACAGGGTGCACCTGGCTGGCTTTAAGTGGGGACGTAATTGTAGGGTGCACACGTTAAGATTGACTGGCCTTTGCTCAGGACGATGGCCGTGAAAGCTGCAGCCCTCCTCTCCTCCCTCCCTCTTTCTTTCTTCATTTCTTTCACTCTGTTCTCATTCATTCCATTTCCACCATCAGAATCTGTTTCTACCTCTTTTTTTCCTTCACTCTATCTTCGTGGCTGGCTTCTCAACGCTTGTTGTTGTCTGCCGAGTCTGCTGCACCACTTTCTGTCCAAGAGTGCTGATCAGTGTCTTTTGAAGAGGGGAGGAACCCTGAATTTGGGTGTTCTCCTGATGAGCATCAGCCAGGCATGACCCCAACCCCCACCCACCCATACAAAGCAGAGCTGAGAAGCTCCTTCGCAGCAAGAATTAGACGTGAAAACGGAGAGAAGAGAGATATGCTTTGCTCCCAGCTCTCTCAGATGCTTTACCATGAATACGCAATGAAAGTGTGTCAGAAACCCGGAGACGATTGTCATCGCTTAAAGTTCCCGTTTATATTCTGTGCCAAACCAAACGCAGCGGCAAATAGAAACAATGTCTTCATCTTCTTCGTTTTCCTGTTTGGTCTACATGCTGTTGACACGGTGAATGAAAAGTTGTGTTCATCAGTCCTTGACTGTCCGTAAGACCGTTAGTGTTCACCCACTAATGGGGAGCGTGCGCTGGGTTAAAACGTGGTTGGACAGGTTGGTTTTATGCTACTGATGATGTGTTGCAATAGTAATTCTGCTACTTATGAGAAGCAGCTTTTACCTTTAAACAGAACCAAGACTCGGACTGTGTTCGGTATAATTTTATATCAGGAAATTCTGGTTTCTGTTCACATCATTCAGATGGAGACCAGAGATGGTAAATGTGATGATAAAACAGAAGAAGACCCAGTTGTGGAGATTTAAAGTCAACACTGGAGGACGAGACTGGATTAAACAGATCTTGTTCTGGTTTTATTTAACCAGGGGGGAGACTTTAATGTTTTATGTAAAGCACTTCTACATAAAATGTGCTATAAAAATAAGCCAGCCTTACCTTGGACTGAGATTCCACTGCTCAAGTGTCTCCTGAGGTGATATATCGGACCTTTAAAGTCAGGTTTAAAGTTTTGGGATGCGCATATTCACGTTCTTGCTGATGATTAAATGCAACCGCTGCGATCATGCTCTGTTTTGCATGAAGCAACAAAGAAAACTGCAAACCTGATCCTGTCTGTTTCTTTCAACCCCAAATTTCCACCGGATGCAAGTGCACCACGTTACGCCTCTGCACCTATTTGCAACTATTTTAGTCGATGGTTTGGTTCACAGCAGTTGCATGTCAGAAGCACCTTGTCGCGACTCTCCGCTAAACATATGCATCCATGTCTATTTTTGACGGAGCACGTGTCCAGAACGCAGGTTAGATAGGGGCAGGCAGGAAATCAGACATTAGAGCAGTGTAAAACACCGCTTGCTGAACCATGTAAACATAACGCCATTAATCAGTCAGGGTGTCTCAGTGTTTGTTTTTATCATCATGGATGATGAGACGTTTATTCTGGAAGTGGAAAATCACAAGATTCTACAGTTCTCCTGTGATTTCGTGACCTTGAGGATCCAGCTAGGCGGACTGCACTCGCAGGCGCTCCACACCTGATACGCTCCCAGTGTGGATTGAGCCACGTAGCTTGAAACAAAAGCATGGTGAACAGGCACCCGAGAGGTTGCCGTATTTTAGTTTTAAAACTTTACAGAAAAGTAAATAAGCCCAAAAAGTTGGATTAGTACTTTAAATTTACGTTCAGACTAAAAGGAAAGGGCATCCTCTTTCCGTATAGGAAGTGTTGCTTCAGTTTATTGAGGTTTGCAGCATTGGTGGACGGCTGGTGGACCTGCAGCGATGGCGGTACGTCTCCAGATTCTGTCCTCACATGTGGACAACTTCCTGACTTTCGTTGCTTATCAAATGAACGTCCTCTTACTTTTGCACTCACACATTCTCACTGCCTCCCTTTAAAACGATTCAATGTTCACTAACGAGTCTCTGATTCCCCAAACTCCCCCAAACACCTGCTCTGCACACGTGCACCAATCTTGATGTCTGCAGCCATGGAAACGCTGACACTCTCCCTCACTGCTCGCTGCCTCTGCTGCCCCCTGCTGGAGGAAAGCTCTGAGCCACCATGAGGAGACCAGCTCATTTTTCTCCTCTCTCTTGGTCTCTGTCTGCAGCTCGTGGTCGCACCAACCTAGAGCTGAGAGAGAAGTTTATTCTGCCTGAAGGAGCGTCTCAGAGTCTGGCTCCCTTCCGCTCCCGGGGCCGGCGCTCCAAACCGGGCTCCCGTAACGCCTCACCGACCCGCTCCTCCTCCTCAGCCTCCCACAGTGGCGCCTCACTCCCCTCAGCTCCCTCCACCCCTGCCACGCCAACGGCCTCTGCATCATCCAGGGTAAGGTTTTTACTAAACTGCTGATGTTCATCTGTGATTTTAAAAACTTAAAAACCTGGAGTTTTGATTTATAAAACTTGCAGGAGGCATTAATTCCCCACCATGAATGAAGGAAGAAATGTGAGGTAGTTTATAAAATTAGATTTCAGACTTGTAAAGAATGAGTAGTGATGCTCCGAGAGACTTATAACAAACAGCTTTCTGGTCATTTTCAACTGAAGACGAAGTTTTCTACAATAATTACAGCCAGCTTTGACACCAAATTTTGATTCTGTTTCATTTAAAGTCTCCGTTTTAGTCAACTAAATCTGAGTATAAGGGAAATTATTTCCGGTTTAGTCTATTAACTTGTTAAACTGAACTCTGTGTTTTCTGATGTCGTCTGTAGCTGTGACATAAAGGAATATTAACTCTGACTGGATCTCTCCCCAACTCATCCCACCTTTACACAGAACTAAATTAGGTCTGATGGGATCTCATCTCTGAGTATTTTTGTTTTTATTCCTTGATGAAAGTTTCAATACATTTATTATAGTTTTTGTTCTTCAAGCATTAGTTTTTATTTTAGTTATCGTCTCATCTTTGTCCCCCAAAAAATTGTTAACAATCAATACTATTAGTCGACTGAATCAACACCATCTGTCTGTCGTCAATATTTTTAAAATGAAGCAGGTGGTGTTGATGGTTTTATTGACCAGACTTTGGTTTCTAGTGGGCTTTTTGTGGTTAGCCTAGTAGCCTACAGACCAAACAGCTGAAATGCAACATAAATGGAAGTAAATCCGAACCTTGTTGGTAAGTAAACTGTATAATTTCTGAGCTTTGTACTTCTCATGCAGCATGCTTTATGTTTCTTGACATGTATGATATCTGCTGTTATTCGGTTTTTATCGACTTCAACATTTTCTGCTACTTCCGGGTCATGAAGCTGTAACGGGAACTGTGATGCTCAGCACCAAGGCCCCCCCCTTACTATTCTCCCTCCAGCTGAACTTTTATGTCAGAAACATTCGAGTAACATCACATCATCCTGGCGTGTTCGTTAGAAGTACAGTTTCAGTCGGACTAACATGGCTGACATTACAGTCTGGCCTTTCGTTCAACAGACGTTTTTGAGATCAATCACGTCATTAGAGATTTTTTTTATTTTTTTTCTGCATTTGTACAAAGTTTTCAATAATTCTGTCCAACAGAAAATCTAGCATTGGTTAGGCTGGAACTACACACACACACACACACCGGACACACCAAAACACACATCTCCATGAAGTCATCATCAAGATGACGGAAGCTTGTGTTGTTGTTGTTTTTGTTTGTCATGTTTGTTCTGCATCAAAGCATTTCTGTGCGTTTATGGCAGATGCTGAATGTCCATTTGTGACATTGTACGTGTGTTTTTATGGATTTTTGTTGCATATTGTTCCTTTTTTGTCGTCCTGTTGTTCCTGTTGTTCCATCCTTACATTTATTTAAATTTATTTTTCTTCTGTTGTTGTTTTTTTCTGTCATCTTTTTGCCTTTTCTCTCCGTTCCTGTCTTTCATCCCTGATAACCTGCCTTCCTGCTTTGTCTGGTTCATCATTAAAAAAAACAATCATCCGCTTTTACGTAACAACACGCTACCCTGCACCTCCAACCTCCTACTCCACAATTCACTCCCTCCCTTTCCCTCTACATTTATTCTCCCTTGCACTGCTTTTCCTCGACCCATCCTTTTATTCCTTCCTTCCCTTCCTCCCTTCAGTCCTCCCACACCCATTCTCGTGACTATGCCAAGCCCTGGCTGGCACACAGTAAAACTCCAACGCCAACCAAGTGCCATTGCTGCCCAGATCACGGTCACAGCCACTGCACTCCTGGGCAAGAGGTAACACACTCACCCCACCCAACCACCCACCTCCCCATCCCACCCAAGCCCTCGCCACTGAATGTGCTAATGCACTAACACACACGCCTGTGAAGAAAGTTTGGCTGCTTTGACAGATTTTAGCGGCTTTTTGTGTTTTAATGAAAGAAGAGAATAAATATTATGTGTTGAAGTTGAAACGTATCAGATGTAAAAGTCATCAGTGTAGAAAAGATTTAACTGGGTAGAAAGTCTGAAAAATTACCTTTAAACACAAAGATTTTACTTGATTTTTCCGTTTTATTTGAAACAAAATAAATATGATGTGGCAAAGTTTAAAAATTTTAAATTATTAGATTTAGTTTATACTAAACGGGCATGAAGCAATCAGTGTAAAATGGTTTGCTTTAACAATAAATCTAAAAATTAACTTCAAACTGAACAATTTCAGCTTTTTATTTATTTTAGTTGAAAGAAGAGAATTATTATGATGTGAGAAAGCCAAAATATAGAAATGTATCAGATTTAAAATTTTAGTTTAGACAAGAAGAGCATGAAGTCATCAGCATAGAAGAGTTTAAACTCAAAAAAAAAAAATCAAGTTTAAACTAAACAACTTCAGCTGTTTTTTCTGTTTAAGTTGAAAGAAGAGAAAAAATATGATGAAGTTGTAACGTATCAAATGTAAAAGTTGAGACAAGAAATGCACAAAGTCATTAGCGTAACAGTTCACAGAAAATCTAAAAACTAAGTTACAACAGAAAATTTTAGCTGTTTTTTTCTGTGAGAGGAGAATAAATGTGATGTTAAAATGTGGAAACATCAGATTTAAAAGTTTAGACGAAAAGAGCATGAAGTCATCAATGGAGAATAGTTTTAACTGGACAGAAGATCTAAAAATCAGGTCCAAGTTTATTACAAATTTGTGGAAAATTTAAAAAAGAACCCGTAGCAGCGTTTGAGTCATTCATACAGTTTAATGTACACAAGCAGTTGTAATGAACTAACAGAGAATTTCATCAGATTATAGCAGCTAGTTTTTGTTTACTATTGTTTGTTCAAATGTGTTTAGTGTCCATTTGTTGTGTAATATTTGTTTCTAGATCTGTTCGTGTAAATGTGTTGTTTTTTCTGGTGTTTACTAAAGTCGTTTTTTAGAGAATGCTGTTGTCAAGTTATCCTCGGCTGATGTTTCATGTGTTCTTCTGCAGGGGGCAGCGTCTGGGTCCAAACTAAAGAGGCCGACGTTCCACTCGAGCCGAGGCTCGCTGACGGGAGAGAACGGAGGAACCACACCCACCAGCAAACGAACCGGTGAGACAGCAAATGTTCTACTGTCGCTTCAAGCTGCTGTAAAATTAAGTTTCAAACTTTGTTGCATAAATTTGCAACAAACTATTGCATTTATTTATTTATTTGCTTTTATTCACTAATATTTATGCATTTATTTTCACATTATTTATTATTTTTATTAATTGTTATTAATTTAATAAATATTGTAATTTATTTTATTCCAGTCATTATACTTTTTTTTTATTTTTCCTGTATGTATAATGTTTTATATAATTGCAAATAAATTCAGGCGTTAAGGGGTTAATATTTTTGTAAGCTTTCAAACAGAAAGAAATGTTGATTGACAGATCTCAGACCAGCAAAAACCAGACAAACAAAGCAGAACATTTTTTTCACATCTAACTTTTTATACTCCAGATTTCATTTTGGTTTTGTTGGAGCCAGAAACAATGATGGACCAGCAGCTGAAGCTAGAAAGACATATTTGACACATAAGTGGACAAAATATGTATAATTTGGGGACTGATAAATATTGTGTGACGAAATTAGGAGTTTCTATAGCGGTTAATCTAGTTTATGACACCATAGTGAAACCGTGATGACTGATGACTTTGTCATTACATTGCAGTCATTTAGCTGACGCTTTTATCCAAAGCGACTTACAATGGTTAGGCAGTAGCGTTAAGGGTCGAACCCTCGTCTCCCACATGGGAGACTGATGCTCTAGCAATTGAGCTAACCAGCTAACTTTGTCCATCTTTTATACACTGGATAATTCTTTAAAAGATCATTTTTGCCGTTAAGTTCAGCTCAGATCTTCATATATACACCAGAATGTGACTCAACTGTGAGAAATTGAAGTAATATTGTGTTTTAAAGGGATTTCAATTTAAACTCCCCCCTCCCTCTGTTCCTGTCAGATCCTAAGCGTGGAGCATCCACTGCCAGCGGTCCAACAAGCCGAGCTGGCAGCCGAGCGGGCAGCAGGGCCAGCAGTCGCCGTGGCAGTGACGCCTCAGATGCGTCGGAGCTTCAGGACGCTCGCTCCGTCTGCTCGGACACTTCCGACACCCCCAGACGTCCCGGCAGTGGAGCCAAACCCTCCAAGATTCCCACCATCTCTAAGAAGACCCCCAGTCCAAAGACCCCTGGGTCTGCGAAGAAGTAAACCCGGCCACAGAGAAACTCCGCACAGAGTGAACCACCATCATCAGCCATGTTGGCTTGGATGTCCCAGCCTGGATCTGGACATCTTCATGGAGGGCTTGTCTAAAAACAATGCACTATGACTGATATTTTCCAGGGGAAAGAAGGAGCTGGACAATCTGAGAGAATTTCCTTCTTATTCTTTCCCCCATCTTTAAAACTGATTGTGAACATGCACAAGAGGAGAAGAGTTCTGGTCCGGTAGTCCCAGACCAGAGTCAATGGGGTCAGCACCGACTTTTCCCCTTTAAGATCCCAGTTTGCCTTCCAGTGTCCTTCTTCTCCCAAAAGTGGAACCAAACACCCACTGATGTGATGCTGCCTTATTTTATGTTACACACTTGGACTCACGTAGACTTCAAACCTTTTTCCACAACACTGACAGACAAACACACCCAGAGCCGGGAGGCCGGGAGGCCGGGAGGCAGGGACATGCCACCACCACAGCTCCAGACTCACAAAAAAGCTCCAGTGACATTCAGGAAAATAAAAAGAAAGAATTGTGGGTAAATTATTTTGGCTTGTGGGCCACATGCCTCAACGACGCATCAAAAAAGAAAATATGCAACGACTGCCATGTCGCTTCCCCCCACCACCACCCCAAACTGGTTGCCGAGAAACAGTCACCTCAGCAGCGGAGAGCCGAGGAGGCGGAAAACGCTGTCTGACACAGAGAGCGGCTAACCTCAGACTCTGCTGCATCTGAGGGCAAACACTCGACACCGAGCTCCTCCCAGCCGCTGGAACTCGGACACCAGCAAGTGGTGGTGTGGTTTTTCTCACATGCCGGCGTAACAGTCCGACACAAAAATCACAAACTAGCAATAGAAGGGACTATTTTTATGGCGACACTAACAGCACATTACTGATATACGACGTGTAACCTAACATGATGTTAACCATGTTCGCAGAGTCCGACGACCAGCATGCACTAATTGTCTCTCCCTCTGCTGTTCCACCTATTCTGTGTTGCCCTAGCAACCCAGTTGCACACACACACACACGAGGTGGTGAGCATCCCATGTGTGTTTGTTACAGGAAACAATAGAGGTCAATGATTTGAGTCACTGTATGCAAAGTTTTCATTTGCTAATATTTTTGTTTGTTTTCTGGTTAATTTATAATCCATTTTCTTATTTAGCTTGAAAGAAAGATCTATTTATTTTTCCGTTTCGTGTCATATCACCATTGACAGAGAGTGATTTAGTATTATGGTTAACAAAATTGTGTTTTTTGTACTGACAAAATGTCCACTTTGCTCTCTTGACATGGTTTGTATATAAATTGTGACTTTACTCAGTAGAGCGCTAATTCTACTGCAGCCTGGCGTGTTCACTTTTCTTTGTTGCTAATGACTACAGTTTCCTGACCAAAGGGGTTTCCCTTCATGTGTAGAGAAAACTACAAATATGAATGACGGGGACCTGGGCAGAGGATGGGGGATGTCTCCTACCTCGTTTCCCTCCCCAGCATCTTTTCTTCTAGGCTTTTTTCAATTGTCCTGTCACTGGCAGGGCCGAGTTGTCTCTGCGTTATCGCAATGTAAGAGATGAAGTTTATGAAACTAATGAAATAACAAAGAAAGTAGACATCTTAAAGTGATTTTTATTTATTTATTGTCTCTCTGAGGGCGGGGTTCGGGGGCAGAGACGACATGTCTGCCTCCTTTTGATGCCACGCTCCTCTCAGTGTGATGACGACGATGATGTGGAGCGAGGAGCTTTACCAGGAGTCACTTGTGTATAATTAAAAGAAAAAAACTAAAATTATAAACAATTTTTTTGTTCTGTTTTTGTATTAAAATATGCTTGCAGTAAAACTGATGCTGGTCTTTTATACATATTTTTTCTTACTTTATTCTGTAAATATTCTGTAAGTGACATTTTTAATCTCAATTGATTTTTACTTTTTATCTCATGACTGAATCTCAGAATTTTTAAGTTTGTTATAATTTTGAGGAGTTTTTTTTATCTCGCATTTATGACTTATAATGACTTTATCATGAAAATGACTTTTAATCTCACATTTGTATTATAATTATGACATTTTTTATTAGGAATTTTTATCATAAGATTAACATTTTTATATTTTTAATATATTTTAGACTAGGCTTTTTACATTCATTATACTGAGTAGTGAAAAAAGCTAAACGTTATGCTTTCACATGAAATACTAATCAGTTTTATCTAAGACCCACAATAACTTGTCCGTCCCCTAAAAAGTTGTTTCTCAAAAGCCCCCATTTTAAAGACTTTGCATGAAGTGAAAACATGGTATAAATGTAGTTTATTCTAATCTGGACCCATACACTATGAAATTGCTAATATGTGCTAACTGCTAACGGTCACACACTTGGACCTGGCAGCTAGCAGCTAATGGCTAACACCTGTTCACCCAGACTGGGGAGCAGCTGCTAGTGGTTAAGTAATTTTCAGAGAACAGTAAATCTACAGGGCTGTAAAAGTTGTATCCAGGTTTAATTTCCATACGAAATGTGACTGGTTTACATACTGGTTTACACCATAAGAAACATTTTGGTGATTCCATGACAATTGTTCACAAGACAAACACTACACTAAAAGAAAAATAGACACTATATTTACAGCGAAAGAAATTACAGTATAGAGATGTATGAAATATGTTCACATCGATTTAATATGTACATTTAATTAGCAATATCTAATGCACTTGTAAATATGTAAATGAAATTTATTTTCATTGTAGTTCTATCACACCTAAGGTCACTTTTTTCACACACTCGTGAAATAAATTGAAGGGGTAGTGCACCCAAAAATGTGTTTTTTGAGCTGTAAACAACACAGAATTACTTCATTGTGATGAAAACCACCTATAGTGATAAAAATGGTATTTTTAAAATTTATTTTAAAAGCAGGATTTTGTGGGTAGAAACACCTTCTACAGGGTAAAACCAAGTTATGTTTTTCATGATGTAGAGCCGTCTCTACCTCAGGAGAAATATTTAAAAACCCCACAACTCCCACCACAACCCTTGCAGATTCAGGCATTTTTCAAATTCGGCAGTGGGTGGAGTTACGTAGAAAATAGGGGTGGAGTCTTACTCTAAGTGCTGCTTGTATACTCTTTTGGTTTGTTTCCCATTACACCCCATTTCACACTTTATACATTACATATTGTTTTGAGTATTATTATGACATAATCACAAACTTTGGTCCCTTTATAGATGAGTTTCACCAAATAAAAACGACCTACTGAGTCATTAGAGCAGTTCTGGTATATGGACAACAATATTGCAGACACAGCGCTTCCATGCCGACCGGACTGCAGCTTTGGGTGAGACTAAAGGCAGCGGTTTGGTGCTGTACGTTTACAACTCAACGTGTACAGCTACCAACATTATTGGAACCTTCTGCTCCCCCGACCTGGAATATCTGGCAGGGAAGTGCAGACCATTTAAAGTGATTAGAGAACTTTGCTTGGTTGTAATCATAGCAGCCTACATACCACTGCAAGCTAATGCTAATTAGCGCTGGAGGAGCTGAACTTCCTTTAAACCCTGGGCATGCTAATCCAGAGCGTATGAGCGTGGCTGGGGACTTTAACCACGCGGAATTAAAATCTGTCCTCCCCAAATTCAGAAACTTTCAAACAAGAGACATTGATATATTGGACCAGGTGTACTGTAACATTCTGGGAGCATACAAGGCTGCAGAATCTCCTCATCTCTGTGGAGTTGATTCCTGCCGACAGACCTCTAATCTGCAATACCAAACCCAGCACCAGAACCATTCAAGTTTGGACTGAGGAGGCTTCCCTCAGCCTGGCAGGACTGCTTCGAGCACAAAGACTGAGGAGTGTTCAAAGAGGAAGCTGATCCGGAGAATACACGTCTTCTGCTGTCCTACCCACAAAGACAATCAGGATTTTCCCAATCAAAAGCCCTGGGTGGACAGCACCGTTCAGTCCTTGCTTAAAGCCCGGGATGGAGAGCAGGAGACAAACTGGCTAATAGCAGGGCCTGCAAAGAACTGAAGAAAGGCATCTAACTGGCAAAACTCAGGTGCAAGCAGCGCATTGAGGAGCACTGACAACTCACATAGCATGTGGAAAGGCATCAAGACCATCACAGAGTACAAGCCCAGAAACCAGCAGGTCAGCCACGATCCCACTCTGCCTGACACCTTGAACAGCTTCAACACTCCAGGCAGCAGAAGCACTGTTCACCCTCCACAGCCAGAGGTGCAGCATCAGCCCTGCAGCTACACCAAGTGACCTCCACCCTGAGGAGGATCAACATCAGCAAGGCTGCAGGTCCAGATAAGGTGTCAGTTTGGTGGTACATGTGGCAGAAGTTGTTCTGGACATCTTCAACCTGTTCCAGCAGCTTTCCTGTCTGCCTGAAGTCCTCCATCATTGTGCCTTTGCCCAAGAAAGCAACAATGACCTGCCTCAGTGATTACTGCCCCGCCGCTCCGCAGCCAGTCATCATGAAGTGTTTCGAGCAGATCTTTCTTAAGCACATCAAGGATGCCATCCCTGTCGGCCTGGACAGCCTGCAGTTTTCCTACTGGGAGAACCGTTCTATGGAGGATGCTGTCTTGATAGCACTTCACCTGGCCCTGACTCACCTGCAGCATCCCAACACTGATGTTAGGATGCTGTTTGTGGGCTTAGGTTCAGCCTCTAACAGTGTTCTCCTGGACCTGCTGGTCCTGAAGCTCCACAACCTGGGTTTGTTAGCATCACTCCGCACCTGGATTAGTGACTTCCTCACCAACAAGCCCCAGGTGGTGAGGATAAGGAAGTCAACATCTTCACCACTGATCCTCAGCACTGGAACACCACAGGGTTGTGTGCTCAGCCCTCCCCTCTTCACCATCCTGACACAGGACTGCTCTCCCATCCACCCCACCAACATGGCTGTGAGGTTCCCGGACAATACCACCGTGGTGGGTCTCATAACCAACAATGATAAGAGAATTGAGTTCCTGGGCATCACATTTCCTGTGACCTCTTTGGGACTGTGAACACCCCTGTTGGTACCGCTTCCATCAGGAAAGCTGTACAGGAACATTAAAACCACCACAAAAAGACTCAGAGACAGCTTCTTACCCAGTGTTGTGAAAGCAATAGCCCCCTGTAGTCTAACATTTACTTAAACCCCCCAGTACTCACACACACGCACCCAACCCTCCACAGGCACACACATTGAAGATTCACACCTTCTCAGACACACCAACCTCCATCCTTGCGCTATGATGCACTTTATCACAGAAAATTACTTTTTCCTCCTTATTAATGAAGATTCTGATTGTTTTCAAGCCTTAAGCTAAATTTAAGTCGCGCACCTCTTCCACCTGTTATGCACCCCTGCTACGCAGACAGTTACGCAGAAGTACTCCCTTATGATTGGTCAATTTGGAAATACGAGTTTCCGGAAACACTGCTGGGATAGGCTCCAGCTCACCCCGCGACCCCTAATGGAAACAAGCGGTTCAGAAAATGACTGACTGACTGAGTTTCCGGAATTCTAGATTCTCTTGCTGAATTTGTGTAGTAACCGCCATTTAAAAAAACAACACCCAATAGATCTCAGCCTAGTGGTTACAGAGGTGAACTTGGGTTGGAGAACCTGGGTTCAAGTCCCCGGGCTGGCGACAAAGGTAAAAACCTCTGTGGGCCCCTGAGCAAGGCCTTTAACCCCCGACTGCTACCTGAGCACCAGAATCTGGCTTCCCACTGCTCCCAGCAACTAGGATGGGTTAAATGCAGAGAAAGAATTTCCCCACTGTGGGACTAATGAAGGTGATCACAAGCTGACCAAGTACAGGGGAGTACCTCAGTGTACCTGTGCTGCGTAGCGGGGCGCACGTCAAGCCCACTGCTGTTATGGTTCAGACATGATCTGTTATGGGTGGCTGTGGCTTAGGAGGAAGAGCAGTTGTCTTTCAACCGGAAGGTTGAAGGATCGATTACAGGCTTTCCC
>JBAMHW010000019.1:26072476-26085796 GCA_037177495.1 Rhadinocentrus ornatus | reverse complement strand
TACATTTCTCAACATGTACCTGTGTTACATTTCTCAACATTTACCTGTGTTACATTTCTCAACATGTACCTGTGTTAAATTTCTCAACATGTACCTGTGTTACATTTATCAACCTAACAAACATCAGTGGCTGACCTCAGAACATGTGACAGAATATATTTTTGTATTTTCCTATTAAGTACGTCAATCCAACCAATGTCATTAGATAAAGCTTCAATATACTTTACTTGTTTAACAGAATGTTTTACACAAAGATACTTCTCAGATAAACTGAAATCTTAAGACCCATAACGCATTATATAAAAGCATTAAAACCAAGCATCAGCTAGCTAGTTAGCTCCTGACGATTTAAACGGCGCAGCAACGACCGGCCTACTTTAACAATCTGAGAAGTAATAAGTGGATAACAACGATAACTTTAAGCGACGTAATTTATGTTGCTTGTAGGTAAATGTTTCTTTAAACATGGTGAATAAAAGCTAACTACATCGTCTGGAAAGGCCTCTCATCACCCGGCGCCGCCTTGCTAATGCTCCTAGCAGGCGAAGCTAAAGCTACGTGTGATTTCAAGTTGGTGGTTAACACGACGTTGTTGGGAGTAAAAAAAAAATATTATTTATTGTACAAATTAATATCAAACACCAACTAAAGTTTTAGCTGTTTAACTATGATAAATATTTTGTTAAACGGATTTACCTTCGAGATTCGACTCTGCCCTCGCTCCTTTGTCGTTTTCTTTTTTTTAATGCCGGAAGAAACGCTTTAAAAAAAATAAAAATAGGACAGTGAAAAAGCAGCGCCCCCTCACGGACTGAAGCGGAACTGCAGCAACAAAGTCTAACTCAAAATAAACATTTCTCCTAAAAATTTATACATTTTATACAAAGATTATGGTTTTATGGAAATTGTATAAGTACATATATATACACATACATATATATATATACATATATATATAGTAAGGTAAAAAAAATATTGAGATATTAGATTTGGTTCATATCGCCCAGCCCTAATATATATATATATATATTTTTATATATATATATACATATATATATACATACATACATATTAAATATTATACTTATCCCAAATTCCCAACACACTTCACACACAGAGCCATTTGTCCATTCAGACACCCCGTAGTAAAACTGGTGGCACTAATATGGCAGCTGCCATGTATGTGGAGCCACAAGTAGATCATTTTTAGAGAATAAAAGTACAAGTTGTTTCAGTAAAAGGATCAGATACGAATAGAAATACGGTTTTAAAGATATATTGAATTTTTCTGTCATTGACCTTTAATATTTTTATTTACATGCTGCTCGTTTAAGGTCTGCCAGCAGAATGTTCCATCCCACATGCAGGCGGCATGATTATGTTTGTGTGTTACGTTTGTGTTTTGCAGGTACAACAGACAATAAACTGAATTTTTACAACATTTTATATATTTTTTTTCTTTGTAACTTACTTGAATTGTGGTGACAGCTAGTTAAAAACTAAACATATATTTTTTTTATTACTGGAAATAATTAAAATAAATTAATCCTGTGTACATTTATTATTTTTATTATAACATACATCTTTTTCTAACCATATCTTTAGAAATTTTGTTAAAATATTTAGGATTATATCCGTTTACTTACCTGACTTCCATATTTCTTCGTCAACAAGTCTGACCAGAACTGTGCGAGCTGGAAGACACACCAAATAATTTCTGTCTTCAGATCAAAAGTCATTCATTAAACCAGTGGTTCCCAGATGTCTTTTGCAGGGCCCCCTTTTCATTGACAATGTCAAACCCCCTGATCCCAGTACGCCATGCACCTCAAAGCTTAAAAGAAACGTACAAGAAATGTGCCACGAAGTAGTCTCTAGTTTATTTGCTGCTTCTTCGTTAACTAGTGAAAATCACGTCAGTGGCAGAAGGAACGATCAACTCATCTGCTGCATTGTTTAAACCAGTTTTTTTTAGTAGTTAAAATCTGTTCTTAAATTGTTTGTCCATTGTTACTTTCACAAATTTGTCCATGTTTTGCTGGCAGTGTAAAACTAAGTTTTATTTAGCCTTGCTGTGCCCCCCCTGTCATGGCTCTGGGCCCCCCAGTTTATGAACCACTGCATTAAACTATCAAACTGATGACATGAAGTTACTGGAGCTGAACAACAAAGTCAGTTAAGAGAAGTTTGTTTGCTCATTGCCTCTTCAGACCTCGGACCCTCAGTTTGAGGTCAGAGGTCCGTCAGGCCTCTGATTTACTTCCAGAAGTGAGCTGAAAGGATTCAGACACACACTGGGAACACAGTTTCATCACTTTATTACAGTAAATGAGTCCATATCATACACACACAGAACATAGACAGACAGGTTTGTTTCTTTCTCTCTCCTTCTCCTCAATCCCTCCATCACGCGACACATGAGGCTTCCACATCAGAGCACAAGAAAACAAAACCAGTGACACATCAATGCGTGAAGAGATGATCGGTTAAATAAAGAAGTTAAAATAGCTAAACTGAGTTTCTGAGATTCAAAGTCCTTGAAACTTTCTGTCATGGACGACCATTAAGTGATCATTAGCAGCATTTCTGAAAACCGTACAGTACATGAGGAAAAACAGCAGTGGTGGGAGCTAGCCGGGGATTGTAACGTCGTTTCTACTCCTGATCAGTTCTGATGCGCTGCAGACTTCTGCTTGCAGTAAAACCTGAAGCTCCCGTTTGACCAGCACCACCTTCAGGGTGGAGGTCACACCCCCCACACACACATCACAGTCAAATAAATAACAGGACCGAATGAAACCCGAACTCCAGCTGCAGACTCCAGGTCTGAAATGCTAGCAGTCCCCCCTCAACTTCTCCTTTAGTCCACCAACTTGCTGCTACAAAAACAATCTTAACAGGCTCGACTCTGTAAAATAAATTAGAATTGAGATGCATTGTTGGTAATGTAGGGACCGGATGTGTGGACTAAAACAAGATTTCTGCTGCTGCTGTGACTTTAATATCAAATCATCCAGTGACCACTGAAACAGATGTTCTGGAGCGCAGTAAATCCAAAAAATAAAAGAAAAAAAGAAGAAAATTTCTGCTAACTGGATCTCTACAAGCTTCTATTTCTACCACTGTGATGAAAAAGACAAATAAATCATTCAGGGTAACCCCTTAAAGTCATTTTTATCATAATTGATCAAATAATGAGATGCATTGCAAACTCAACTTCAAACCCTGTGGTATACAACCTGCGTGTCTTCTGCCCCCTGGTGGAAACCTTATGCACTACAACGACTCTGACCTCTCGTACAGTCATTTACTGGACATATTAGCAGAATATTTCTTTTATATTTATATTGTTACAAGGCCAAATAAAGACTCCAGCTTTTAAAAAGTACATTTTCTGCTCATTATTTCTTTGGTCGGGTTTTAAATGGTTAAAACCTGATTCTCCAGTTTTTGAGATGAAAAATCTGAATTTGGAAATGATCAATTGTGACTTAGAAATCTTTTCTTTACCTTATTCTTTTCATTTTCAGCCATCACAGAGACAGAAATGGGTCTCTGTGAGAGTCTGACATTCATTTTGTGGCAGCTCGTCTCCTATTTACCGCTCCTTCCAACACCGAACCAGATCCTGTCTGCACATATAAGATAGATCATGCTCCTAACTAAAGCAGGTTATTAATGATCAGCATGTTTCCTCTTACACTAAATCAGCACTGCTTAATGCTTTCTTTAAATGTAGTGATAAAAATATTTAAAATAGTCAAATATTAAAATGCTCATGGCTTCTCTGCATCCTGGTTTGACGGATCCTCCAGCACATTTTTGTTTATTTTCAACCCATAAGTGGAAGATGAAACATTTTAAACTGAAAACTTTCCTCATTCAGGTGGTCCAACGAGGACAAGAGCTAAGTTTAACAAACTTCTTCAGCTTCCACTGGACTATGTCAAAGAGAAAGAGAGAGAAAGGTCATCAGCAAACATGAGGAGTGGCTCTTTTTTTTCTCTTTTGCTTATTTACATTTTGGATTGTGGAAAAAACAAACGTATTTACAGAAATGCACAAACTAAGACTGAGGGCGGCACGATATAAACAACTCTGTAATAAAAAATAAAAAGGAGAAAAATAAAAATCAGTGATATTTACATGTGCGAGGAAATAAATGGCTTCTGAAACTGGGAGAGAAACCAGTCGGGATTGATTCCCCTCTTTGGGATTTTTTCCCCCTTCACATCTTTTCATTGCCACAGAAATTCTGACGGCTCCGAGAGTGAACATGCAATCCCTGCAGAGACGATCAAAACTGCTGGTCGGACTCTTTACAGCGAAGGAAGCAGGGTGCGGGTGGCGGTGGCCCATCAGACTGGGAGGTTACCAGTACGAAACCAGGAGACAGCTGGGAGGACAAGCTTGTAGGGGAATAGAGTGGAAATAATGTTCTCCGCTATCAACTAAACGTGTGGTGGAGCTAAAAATCAAACATGGCTGCAGGTAGATGTTTGGTACAATAGTATCAAATATACTAAACTACAAACTTGAGTGGTCTGTACTGCTGAATAAAACCTGCGTTGTTGGCTATTCTAAACCCTTAAACACTGCAGGTTGGAATAAGGTCATCAGACACACACACACACACACACACACACACACAGTAATACATTCTCTGGGCTCTTCACCTGGACTTATTTCTAAATTAATTCTTAAACTTTTTTATTCCAAGTCCTCAAATAGCTTTAAATACAGACAGCCTGGAGCCTGTTCCAGAAAGGAGGTGCAACAAACTCGGAGTCTAAAAGGAAACTCTGGGTTAAACCGGAGTTTTCGGTTCCAGATCAGCTGCTTTGAGCCGGTTCAATCAACTCTGACTATCTTTACCCAGAGTCAGGGTGGTGTGTACCTGACTGGAGAATCAGGAGTGGCTTGATAAGGAAATTATAGCACATCTGTTGGAGGTCACTGTGTACAACCCGTGTCTGACAGCTGCTGCAGGTGGGGGGAGACAGGTAGAAACTCGGTCTCTTTATGGAGAACCTGCCAGCAAATAGGTTTACTTCATGGAGTCAGTTACCATGGTAACAGCCGCTGGGTAAGACTTCAGAATGGAAAACCCAGAGTCCTCCAACTTAGGGTTAACATACTCAGAGTTTCATCATAAGTTCCTTTCTTGAACAGCCCCCTGGTGAAGAAAAACCCCCAAAACATCTCTCTTCTCCCCCCAAAACATTCAAGTTCCAGTTCTTGTTTAGGTCTGGTGCTAGAGCCAGTTGCAATATTTCATGCAGCGCCTCAGTGCAGAGACATTTCATCTACACAGCACTTGTTTTTCTGCGGACGTCTTCATGTCGCCATTTATAAAAACCGTCTGACAGGACGGCTGCTTCATGTAAGCAACCTTTGCAAACCCGAGCAGTGTTTCTGTAAAACAGGGTTTCTGGATGCCGTTTCAAAGTGGGATTGATAAGTAACAGCTGGTGGTGTCTAAACACTCGATATTCATAAATGTTGGAAAAGTGGTTTATAAATTCAGCTGAACTGAGATTGTTGAGATGCACCAGGCGACGTTTACACACGACTGGTGATATTAGAACCATAAACAGTGAGCTGCAGCTTCCATGTAGAGGCTCGGTTTTTGAGTTCAGCAAGCGTGATGCTATACTGGCATTTTGCTTCCTGCAGCTGGCCACCATCGTCCCCATCCAGCCCCAAATGAAAGCAGAACGTTGGTTCTGCTGAAGCCAAAGCTTTCAGGGCTTGATCCAGAGCTTTGGCAGTGGAAACAGAATAAACCAGCTCCAATCTAGGCACCGGCTCGGAACCAGAACTGAAACCACGACTAAAAAGAACTCTGCTCGGCTTCTACTCACATTCCACTTTCTGACAACGTGCTGCTGTGTACATCAGAACTGAAGCTTGCATTGGTGATAAATAAGCTGCAACACTGCGATTTAAAAGCTTTTCAACTTTATATAAATAAATAAATGTGAGCGGTTATCTGAGCATTAAATAGTTCCTTTTGCTTAAATAGTTTTTTATTTTAAAAACGATTCATTTGGCTCCGTTTTCCAAAACTACACCAATATATATTAGGGCTGCAACTAATGACTATTCTGATAGTCGATTAGTCAAACTATTACAACTAGTCGACCAATCGGATTATGTATCTCATAATTATTAAATGGATCTTATTTCACTTTCAGCTTTTAAATCTCGCATGAGGTTGTTCTGTAAGTCCAACGCGTCTCCTCTTTAAATGTTTGAGCATTGCAGACGTACTTCCGTGGTACGCAAGGTCCTTTTTACAAATCTCGCATGTACTTAATTATTTTGTAAGTTTAACGTGAAGTTTTCCCAGACTTTTGATGTCCTTTGCCGACGTTTTGTTCCCTGGTCCGCCGCCATATTTTTCCCCTGGCGGACTTTATTGAGCATGAAGACGATGTCTCACTATATATATATATATATATATATATATGGAGGAACAATTTGGGATAATTCCAGTTTGTTTCTGCTAATATTAAGTTAAAGTAGAAACTGGACCACACAAAACCAGCCTATGAATGCATGATAGGTGGGAAAAGAACTATAAATGGTGTCCCATCTAGTTATTGTTTTTACTATATCTCAATATTTTTAGGCTTCTTAAGGACTGAAATTTTGTACTTTATTTTCTTTTCTCATTATTAATCATAACCAACATCCTACCATTAAACCTGGAATAGTCCCTGTGGCCAAAGGACAAATGTGTCTCCTCTGTAGTGATGATCTGCTTTGATCAGCAGAGACCACTGAAGGTCAAAATTAAACAATTCAGATTCTTTTTTTCTTGTCTTCCAGCAAGCACATGGTTTAAAAGCAGTGCGATACAGAATTCCTGCTGATCTCTAGTTTATAAACTTATGCAAAGTGGCTCCATTTAAGAATTCCAGCAGTTTGTGTAATGACAAAAGACTAAGTGGTTTGTCTGCCGCATTTCCGTTGTTTAATTGTGGAGTGAACACGAGCAGCAGGTAGAATGGGGAACAGATAGCAGCATCACATCCAATCATCTAGAAACACTAACTACTTGTTGCTCAGTTACTAATAAGCTAATTACTCTAAATGGACACTTACTTTCTTCACAAATGACATTTATAGCTGTAAAAACAAAGAGGATTTGGGAAGAATCCCTCTGGAAGTTTGGTGTGACCGACACATCCACACCGGTACCTCACTGGTGTGTGATTGATTTAAAAAATAAAATCACAATTGAAGTTGAAAAATTAACTAAAACCAGGTTTGACTGAACTTAAATAAGATTTCAGCCTTTCAAGCACGGATGGATCTGTGGGCCTTTTCTCTGAGAAATTTTGGGTCTTCTCTTTGAAAACTTTGCAGGACAGCAAACAACAGACTGTCCTGAGTGGATGGTGGATCATCCATCCCAGTATAGTAAAAAAAAGCAACAGATCAGCTGATAGACACTCATAATTGATCACTTCTGATCCAATGACCGATAAACTAGTAAGAGTTGGAAGCTAATTTCAACCAAAGAACTGGCGTGCATCTCTGATCCCCTACACAGTTCTGGTGATGGTCAGGCAGTGTGCAGTCCACCCTGACAAACTGGGATTTAAAACCTTTGAACTGGTAAAAAAACAAACAAAAAAAAACAAAACACCTCTGATGCTTGGAGGGGGAAAAAAAGTCTCGAAAAAAATATTTTGCGTGATTACATGATTATTTCAATTAGTCAAATAAATAAACACAGAATACTGATTTTAAAAAAAGGTAAATTTCAGAGGACCAGCCCCCTCTATCGGACCCTCACATACCAGCAGACCCTGCAACAATCTCCTGCTGTAGTTTCCATCCAGGCAGCTAAAGAACTAACTGTTTGTTCAATGCATTTACTGTACACAAACAGATCACTTAGAGGACAACAAGTGCATGGGGGAAAGTTAAAGAGTTTATGTCTGTGTGTGTGTCTGAGAAAAAGGGGGATGCTTGCAGGCCAGTAGGTGACACGCTGCTTCAGATGCTGTTAAGAGATCCTGGTACTGAACTATGTTGAGATGAATCTGAACCGGTACCATCTGAGGGAGAAAGGGAAAACACAAGACAGATTTCAGACGATGTTATGAAACTTCACAGCTCACTGTCATGTCTGTTTTAAGAGCAAATATTTAGCTTTTGATCAGTAAACGAGACATTTTGATTTATGTCTCAGTGCTGCCATCTAGTGTCAAAACAGCCATTTCCCAACTTTGCTCATGCATATAAACCTGAGGTCTCCAACCCTGGTCCTTAAGGCCCACTATCCTGCAGGTCTTAGATGTCTCCTTGCTGCAACACACCTGATTCAGGTTAATGGCTCATTAGCAGACTTGTGCAGAGCTTGGCAGAGAGCCTTTAATTTGAATCAGGTGTTTGCAGCAAGGAGACATCTAAGACCTGCAGCATAGTGGGCCTTGAGGACCAGGGTTGGGGACCTCTGATATTAACAACAGGAGCTGAACCACAACAATCAGCCACAACATTGGCCACCAGCCTAACTTCATGGAGGCCACGTCCATCCGAATGTTGGCTCATGCTTTTTTAAGCAGACTTTCTAAAACTGAGGGTCCAGACAACTGTTTAAGGTCCAAGAAAAGATTAGACAGTCTGACAGTGTTGCAGACAGATTGTGGTCTTCAGTCTCGGCTCAGAGGGCTCCTTTCTGTTGAACAGGACTTCCAATCATAGAAGCTGTGGTTCAATCTGGCTGGAACGTCTTCGTGTAGCTGATTTGCAAGAACTTTTAGTTCAGTTTGAAGATGTTACAAACGGGACTGTGATAGTAGTGAATGTTTAAATGCTTCACAGGTTTAAGCGCATTAGTGAAAGCATGGCTTGAAATCAGCCTGCAGGGTATGAGCAGAGCAACCCAAGCTGGAGATTCCCACGTCTTCCTTCCCCTTCATGTGAGTTGCAATGTCACGCAGGATTACAGCATTTTAGCTAGCAGACTTTTGCAGAAGAATCCTTGACAGATAGAGACTGACTAGCTAGAATGATGAATTGGAGCAAATCCCTTCAGTTTCCACCTCGACTGCTGGAAGTTTACCGCTCCACTGGAATGCTTCAGGAGTGTCTGCTGCACTATTTTCTCTTCCCTTCTTCTGCTGGGCTTACACCAAACGGTTTTCATAGTCGCAGATTAAAAACGGAAGTCTTTAGGAAATCTTAGGAGTCTGACTGGAGTCACAGCGCGCTCCCGTTATGTCCATCGTTAGGTTTAAGCTGGTAATCTGCGCTGTCATGTCAATCTTTCTTTAGTCTTCGGTCCCGGACCATATCAAACGTGTCTGATATCGCAAGTCGCAGTGACGAAACACGATCAACTACCAATAAATGAGCTCTGAGAAAAGCAGAAACAGGAATCCTGACAGTCAAAACACCGGCTAAAACGAGCGGGAAAAAAAAGAAGCGTTGTAGGTGGACGTCCAGAAAGAGGAGCGGATGCTTATTTAGAAGTAAATGTCTGCTGTGGATCATTTATGTGTTACAGTATAATGATCTAACAAATGGGAGAAGAATAGAAACTCATTCATCCCCCCACATGCTGATGAGTCGGTGGAGACACCTGGTGGAGATGCAAAGCCATACTTAATAATGATCCTGGAGGGAAACTCTCCCCTTGTTTGCTTTGCTGTGGGCAGATCAGCCCTGTTCCACATCAACTGTACAATATATCTCAGAAATGCTGCAAGAATCTTGTTGCAGTCTGTAAATAGTGATTCACGGTCTTTGTTAAATGCCAGGCTTAGAATAGGATAAGACTTAAAACTCTGAACATTTGTCTTTAGATGTGAGCAGGTAGTTTTCTTTTGCAAGTACTTTCAAAGTCTATTGATGTAAGCCCAGCATTAGCTTGAACAACTTGTTAGCCTGGAAACCTAAATGACCTCCTTGGTTTTTAATATTTCCAAACTAAAATATATCCAAAGCTCATTCTCTGTAGGTGCAGGCGTACTATAATACTGCGTCTGGAAACTCGCAAAAAAGAACAAAACAAAAAATAAATAAATAAAATCATATATAATTACACATGCATACAAGTTCTAATCAATATATTTCATTAACTAATTCTGCATCAAGATATTCTGGTAGGCTTAAACCTGTATAATACTCATAGATGTTAAACACAGGACCAGAAATGTTCCTCTTTGGATCAGCGAGGTGGATCGAGGGATTCAGCCTGATATCCGATCCATGAATCAAGCCAATATGAGAGCTGATACCGATATTGGAAAGGTCCCAACTCTAATTTCAACTAAGAAGAAAAAAACACTTATCTAAAACCAGAGAGTTTCATCCTTCGTTAGCATCACAGGAACAAAGATTCCTGATTAACAGATAAATGGCCACGAGTCAGTAACTCTGATTAAAAGGGGCACTGCATCCCAAAATGGGTTTTGTTGAGCTGTAAACGACATAGCATTACTTAATTGTGATGAAAACTACTTAAACTGTTGTTAAAATTTGTGATGTTTTAATTTCTTTAAAAGTTTGTGGGTCAAAAATTACTTAAAATGTCCCCTACAGGGTAAAACTAGGTTTTGTTTTTCGTTTTGTAGAAGTAAACTTGGTGCTCCTTTACAACACAAGAAAAATAAAAAAAAACAGACAGCCCCCTCCCTTCAGGCGCAACAAAGGCAGGTTTTTGCCTTACAGGCATAGAAGCCACGCCCACCGATGCATATGTATGGTTGTGAACTTATCTGATGAAGATTCACTAGTTTAAGACTTTTGGACCTTCACAGATGAAATATTCCTGCAATGGGACGGATTTGTAATTTTGAGGGGTGTAAAAGTAACACCGGACTTTATTCTTTACCTGCTGATCCTCATCTGGCGACAGACAGCAGCTCAAAACGCAGCAGCAGCAACTTACAGCGGCTCTTCTGGCAGCTGCCACAACCTGCCGCGAGTCACGCAGCGTTCCAGAGCTGCCAGGGCTGCTGACGGGGCAGCATAAATTACTGCCTTGAATTTACGACCCGCCCACTCTCCACCAGACTTCGCACCCTAACCCTTGTAAAATTTGGCAGTGGGTGGAGTTACGCAAGAAGAAGGGGGTGTAGTTACACTTTAACTGAGCAACAGTGTAAAACCGGATATCCACATGACTGGTAAGAAAACATGAATAATTCTTTCAACACTGATGCTGCTTATGCCTGCTTTAATCTGATGATGCACAGTGTGTTCTGAAAGCTTTGCAATAAAACCTCCGTGGAGGTCTAAAAGCATCAAAATCCTTTTCTGTCTTGTATGTCCAAAACACCTGAGATGATCAATGTTGTTTATTTCATCTGACAGTGGTTTTAATGTTGTGGCTGATCAGTATTCTGAGGTTGTATTATTCATTAGCTCTATAAGAAGAAATTGCATCACATTTTTTTATATCAAAGAAACAATAAGAGGAAGAGTTTCCCACCGTGGACGGAAGCAGCTGTGTGTGAACGAGCGTGAGGAGGGATGAGTATCGAGTTCAGCTGAGGCTGGATTGACAGCTCTGTAGAGACAAAAAGAGCATTTTTTTCTCTGAAAGATGACTGATAAACTGCATGAATTCGGGGGTCTGAACTTAGAAAATAGTATCTAACTATAGTTAAACAGATGGTTTAATAATTAGGTAAAATTTGGTTAAGTGGTTAAGAAATGTTAGCTTTTATACTGATGATTAACAACTGATCAATATGGAAAAGGACAGATTGAAAGGGTAATGGACATGGATGTTGCTCCTTCCCCATTAATTTCCTATGAAACTTGCACGATTAGGCGAAAATCGCTGCCCTCCTCCAGCCAAGCAACATTCGTGCATGTAAAATGTTGCGCTCGTTCACGTAGACATGCACACGGGGCTTGCGACGCAACACAAGAAAATAGAAACATGTTCCATTTTTGTCGCTGTTGCGTGGCACTACAACCAACCAGCAAGGGGCTTTATTGACTGACCAATGAGATCAGGCCAGACAGTGTAGTCTGCAAACATATTAAATATGGAAGAATAGATCATTTTAGCTGTGTCTGACTTTCCACACTTCACACAAAGAATATAGAGATGTAAATAAAAAGGCAGCTGCGTGGCGCCAGAGTGAATTTGTCCGAACGTAGGTTCTGGATTTATCTGGATTTGGTTTAGGTGTACCTGTGGTGCTGAAGTTGAAGAGCATCGGCAGGTCTCGTCCGCTGGGCAGTCGTGTGTTCGGCTGGCGCAGCTCATCGAAGAAGGCGTGTGCGCAGGCCTCTAACGGGGAGAGGCGCGAGGCCGGCGTGTACTCCAGTAGCCGAGAGCAAAGAGCAATGGCCTCCGGAGGGGTGCGAGGTTTAAACACCTGAGGAGAAAAAGAGATTCATTTAATTGTTTATCCAATAAGAAACAACATAACTAAAAAATGACAAGAAATAACGTAAACATCTCATTGCTGTTTGATCGTTACGATGGTAATAAATACACACGTGGTGGAGTTTGTTTACACCAGAAATCCGTTTCTTCTTCTACTGCCGTTTAAAATAAGTCAGGCAGCGTTACAATTCTGCGCATGTCAAAATGATTGATTCTGTTCAAATGTGATGGATGTAAACGGACGTCATGATCAGTATAAAAGCAAAGGTCTGATTGCAGGTGTAACCTGATTGAAGAGATTTGGTGGATATGAACATGGTTTATGTTTTCCACAAACACAGGTGTCATCTAACATGATTGCTTACAGAAAGAGAAGCTGCTCGCTGAATCAGAAAGAGTTAAACACCTGCAGCTGAAACATGTTAATCATTTAACATGACTCTCACCTATCTGCTTAGGCCTGGTACACACATAAGGCCTTTTTAATCTTATGCAGATTTTTGTATCGAGCCCTCACACGTGAACATAAAAGTCTGGCATTTAACAGGTCATACAGTGTGTGGTGTGCTCAGATGATCTAATCACAGAACAACTGCCAACTCATCTACAATCTAGTTCTGTGAGCTGAACATCTAATGTAACCAAACGTGATCTAACGAGAACGAAGAACAACCATGGCAACAACCGTCAAAATACGAAGAAGACGAACCATGGCAACAACCAATAAAATACGAAGAAGACGAACCATGGCAACAACCGATAAAATACGAAGAAGATGAACCATGGCAACAACCAATAAAATACGAAGAAGACGAACCATGGCAACAACCGATAAAATACGAAGAAGATGAACCATGGCAACAACCGATAAAATACGAAGAAGATGAACCATGGCAACAACCGATAAAATACGAAGAAGATGAACCATGGCAACAACCGATAAAATACGAAGA
>JBAMHW010000019.1:26038338-26072376 GCA_037177495.1 Rhadinocentrus ornatus | reverse complement strand
AACAACCGATAAAATACGAAGAAGATGAACCATGGCAACAACCGATAAAATACGAAGACGATGAACCATGGCAACAACCGATAAAATACGAAGAAGATGAACCATGGCAACAACCGATAAAATACGAAGACGATGAACCATGGCAACAATCGATAAAATACGAAGAAGACGAACCATGGCAACAACCAATAAAATACGAAGAAGACGAACCATGGCAACAATCGATAAAATACGAAGAAGACGAACCATGGCAACAACCGATAAAATACGAAGAAGACGAACCATGGCAACAACCGATAAAATACGAAGACGATGAACCATGGCAACAATCGGCAAAATACGAAGATGAACCATGGCAACAACCGGAAAACACAACATCCAGCATGAAAGCAGATTTAGGACGAGGGAATGATGGTGGTCTTGGGAAAATTGTTAACAGAAAAAACCAGAACTAAAAAAAAAATAACAGACTGGAGACAGTGTGAACACAGACTTTATATCCTTCCTTAGTTCCCAGCCCGCTCGCTCTCTGATTGGCTACATTCTGTTCCACATCACCATCCACACAGTCACAATTCCTGAGTCGTCGGCTTTCCTCACACGTGAAGATATTGTTGTAAAAAGGGAACATGTTTAATATTTCAGATTGTCGGCCACGACCTGTTTCAGAGCCGTTTATCGGGACAAATCTGCTCGTAACACCTCAGACCAGCTGATAATTGTACAGGAAAATCTTAAAAGACTCATGATAATCCGGCGATTGCTGTCTTTAGTTGAAAAGAGGCACGTCTAAAAACAGAATCCATCTCCCTCCAGATGCTTCACCAGACAGAAGCCCAGAAGAGACTCCTCAGCTGTTTCATTACCTTTGTCCATGGATGAGCTTTAATCTGTGGGAACTTAAATTCTGTGTAGTTTGGATTCATCTCTCGAATTTGTTCCCTCGTTGGCGTACCCAACACCTGAAAGAAAATGGACGAGTGTGAGTTATTTCCTGTTATAGACAAGCTGTCTGAATAACTGGAATTATCATACATCTTTTTAATTCTAATAAATCACTGTGAGCATCCACAAACAAAATGAACATGTAAACTCACAAACTTTGATGCTTGACTCTACAAACAGGAAATGTAAGCTGCTGCAGTGCACGAGTGTTACAGAGCTACAGACTCGCCTTGATAATCTCTACGAGCTGGTCGACTCCACTGTCGCCGGGGAAAATGGGCTGTCCGAGCAGCAGCTCTGCCAGTACGCAGCCAGCGGACCAGATGTCGATGTTTGCCGTGTAGTCTGTGGCACCAAAAATCAGCTCAGGGGCGCGGTAGTACCGTGAGCAGATATACGACACGTTGGGTTCGCCGCGGATCAGCTGCTTGGCGCTGAGGGAAACACAAGACATCAAATGAGGTGAAGAAAGTCTGAAGCTAATACTCTACAGGAATCAAAGGCATGAAAGAGTCCACCTGAGGATAGAGAGCTAATTCAACCCAACATGCTTCATTTTGTTGCTGGTGTTCGTTACTTTTCCAGCTTTTGTCTGTCAGCCCACCTGCCGAAGTCGCACAGCTTCAGGACAGCAGTTTCTGGGTCAACAAGCAGGTTTTGGGGCTTGATGTCTCTGTGACACACACCCTGGGAATGAATATAAGCCAGACTGCGAAACAACTGGTACATGTACACCTGAGGAGGTTATAACACAAGAACAACACTGTTAATGGTCTTTTAAGAGGGTTCACAACTGATGAAGTAAATACATGTTCTTTTGGGACTTTAAAAACAAATATTTGTACAGTTCACAATGTTTTGGTGGGTTTAAGAGGAAATTTACCTTCACATATATGATAGGAATGATGGTCTTGGCCTTGTTAAAATGCCTGGCAACCCTGTAAACCGTCTCAGGGACAAAGTCCAGCACCAGGTTGAGGTACACTTCATCTTTCTGTATTGGATGGAGAAATACAGATATCAGTCGTTTTATCAATCATTTAAAGCACAAACACAGACAAACTGCCTCAAGGGTCTGTTAAATCCAGGGACAGGGAAAGTTAAATCCTCAAGTAAAAATCAGACCAGTGAGCTGAACAGGAAAGTGCTTCTATTGTTGACAGTCTAAGAAATAAACCGTTGTCCTCTTTTAAACAAAGGGGTATTTTTTTATACTGCACACTTTATTGATTTCTCTACTCTAATAATTATAGATCTTTGAGGTTAAGGTGGTATCAGAACAGCTGCATTGGGTTGTGCAGGAACAGGTACCTTCTCGCCGCTGGAGTAGAAGAAATAACGTAGTCGGACAATGTTGCAGTGGTCCAGCTTTCTCATGATCTGTAGCTCTCGATTCTGTAGTAAACAAGCATTTAACAAACAAACATACATAAAAGACTGATTTGTGTCCCCAGAAAATTCTATTAAAGATAAAACAAACATAAAAAAAAAGGAATCTGCTTTCTTAAAGTGTTGGAGGCGCTACTGACATGAAGCGGCTGAGAAATAAGAACCAATCAGACTTACCTTGAACCTCTTATCCTGCAGAACCTTTTTAATGGCCACCATCTCTTGGCTGTCGATGAGCCGAGCTTGGTACACCACACCAAACGAGCCATTCCCAATAACCTGATTGGTGTTTAAAAAAAGAAAAATAAATAAAACGATCATATGCCAAATACAGGGTACATATCTATACACTCAGAAAATTCTTGAAAATCTGCAGCTTTATTTAAGAAGCAGAGAACTTTCTGGTCTCAGTCCAGTTACACTAACAGGTTAATATATAGACTTTTATGTGTTGGGTCATGTTCAGGGTCTGGACTGGGTCAAACTGGGTCTTCTAATTTCTTTCAGCAGTGAATTCGATCAGCGGTTTTAAGATATGAGCCAGTAGTCCTCATGTTTTCCTAAAAACTGATAAGCAGGAAATAATGTTTATGCTAAATCTTCCTTAATATAAAAGACTGCATTAACTAACAGGGTGATATACGAACGGGATGTCAAAAAGAGTCAATTTCACAAATAATCGTGATATTAAATGCCACCTTTAATTCTTTATAAAGATCCCTCAGCATCGTCACTTTCCATAAATGATTATATCAAAAACATATAGTCAGATCAGCTGCCATGAAAGCAAAGTTACACCACAGCCACCTGTTGCTGCTTGTGTTGCTTGGTTTTCGTCCCACGCGAGTTACAGAAGAAGTGTGTTAGAGTGGAAAAGAGTTGACAGATCAAGTCATCCATGTCGGATTTCTTTGGTTATAGAAAAAAATAAATAAATAAAATGACCAAGCTGTCATTGTAGAGGCTCATCAAGCCTGTAAAGCATGACATAAAAAAGCTGCAGTGAAAGGTAGAAATGCATCCAATGTTTAACCACCTGCAGGATAAACAGCAGCTTTGCTAAATTATGTTTTACTAACGTAACATTAACATTTAATCATTTGAAGTTTTGTAACAGTACACAGATGCCTCTGCTTGAGCATGATGCCTTTGTTGTCTGTGTTCCGCTGCCTGTAGAAGAAACTATTTATTTTCAGATGAATGATGTTTCGTACCTTATTTTCACTGTTACAGGACTATTTATGTTTGCTATAAGCTGAAAGCTAGCTAAAAGCATTTTCCCTGCGTTTCAAAATTCTCTACACAGGTTCATCAGAAAGGGTCAAAAACATTTTAATGTAGTTTACAGAAAGAAGCCTCCCAAGTTCAGGAAGAGGTCCTGTCGGCTTTTCCATCTGTTTTATCTGTGGGATATCCAGAGTAAATGAGTAGGATTTATTTATTCTTTACAGCGCAGAGAGGATTTTACTTTACTTTGGTGCTATAAGCCTATTATTTTCTATTGGCATCAAAAGTTAGTAATAAACTAAAATTGAAGACCTAAAAAAGGAGTGTTCACTGATAATATCACGATCATTTCTCTGACAATAATCATTCCAAGAAAATCTATAATCATGACAACCCTGCATCAAGTCATAAATATCTTTATGAAGAGAAGTTTGCAGCATGAGCCAACAGCTAGACGACGCAGTCGATGCAGTAATGCAGCCTTAAATGATGAGTCACTAAATTATGCGTAACAAGTCCTCACACTGAACATGGAGTTACACTGAAAGTATTAACAGGCAAACTTACACGTTACTGAATAAGATGTAATAGCGACTTTAGTTTTTAGAAACAAACCAACAAATGAAAACATTTAATTGTTTGAAGAAACATCTGTATGAAAAGTCTTATAATCCAAGCCTACAAGGACCAGCAACAGGAACCATTTTGGAATGAGAAGAAAAAAACTGCACTTGAACCCACAGCAGACAACCTCCACCTGCCAAGTACAACATAAATCTACGCCCGAACAAGAGGACACCACTTTTAAGTGCAGAACAGCACAGAACTCTATACGTTATTCAATAAGATATATATACATTAAAAATATATAAAAATCTGTGGAAGGTCAGGTCACCTTAGTTCACTTTTTAGGATCCAACAAAGTTTTAGCTCCGTTTGGTAAAACAGGTTTCTGAGACATTAAACACACCTAGCTTGGATTGTTTTACACATTTATTCTTTTTCAACCATCTGAGCTCCATGCATTAAAACAATAATAGCTAACTTCGGCCAATCAGAATCATCGCCTTCACTGGCAAAGCAATCAGTCAAAAGGGAAAATCATTAACAGGATCCAAAGAGCAAACAGTGCCTTACACACCAAAAACACAAGAGAAACAGATGTTTGCCGACACTCCAGATGGATGATTGTCAGCTTGGTGCACAAGGCCCCTCAGAGATTAAAAGATTTGCTAATTACTGAGGAAATTAAATTCCCCATGAAGCAGACAGAAGAGTGATTGTCTACATTTTTACTCATTATCTGTAATAATTAAAGCTAATCAGCCTCCAATCCAGAAAGACCAATTTTTCTCTGATCAGTTCACTGACCAGTTTCACATAAAATCAACTAAATATCATCCACAGTGAGTTTTCATCACACCAAACTCTTTAACCACGCTGTATTCATTTAAAGAGTTGCTGTTTAAATCAGCTCCATCAATAATAAACCCAAAAAACTCTGACATGATTACAAGGTAAAGAGTTAAACAAACACTGAAGGAGAAAACTAGCTCAGGTGGCATTAAAACTTGATGTCATTACTGAAAATAAAGTTTTTGTCTCTGCACACCAAGTGTGATACTATATTGCGAATAAATTATGAAGATTCTAAAACATATTTGGAAAGTGGGAAAAACAAACGTGGACTCCACATCAGGGAACGACAATATTGTGCTGATGCTGCCAAAGAAAAAGAAAAAAATGAGCGCACCGGGTACATCCTAACCTTGAGGAGAGAGAGGAGCTTGGGGAGTTTAATTGTTTAGTCCAGGAGTACCGCGACCGCTTCAGGACCGACTTTCGGATCTTCATAATTCAGCTCGTTGTCATGGCAATTCTTGTCTCGCTTGTCCGACAAACACGAGTGTTGTGAGACAAATGTAAGAAGACGCTCGGCCACGGTGGTACAACGTTTGAAAGAAGCAGCAGCCAGAAGCGACGCTTGCATTGCTCGCAACAAAATCGCTTAATGGAAATTCGTCACTGACGAGAACGTTTCCATTGACTTCTCATTGATTCAATAAAAATTATTGCCGTGTGAATTAGTCGGACGAAATGTTCGGAGTAGGTGTGTAAAGGCCTTAAGAAGGGCTGTGGTCTTAGCTGCTGTGTAACTCATCTGTGTGAGATTGAGAAGAGTCCCCCTATGATGTATTACATGCTTCTGTGAGCTTAGTTTAGTGCAAAGGCCAACCATTTCCCCCTCCATGAATTAAATATTAACAGCTGTGGTCTAATGTTAGCAGCGTGTCACCCACAGCACGTATTGCAGCGCAGGACGGTTGCGGCAAGCCTGTTTGCACTTGTTCACATTACAGGATCGTTGTGGCTAATAGGAGTGTAAAACGTCTCAGTTGGGCTATGGGGTCGAGTTATTCATCAATTTGTAAGAGCTACCGTTAGGAGCTCATGATGGTGTCAGATTCTGTTATTTCTAGTTTGCATGCTGTCATCAGTGCAGGTTTAAAAGTTAAATGTTATTTTGGTCATTTGCTTTAATTAATCTAAGAAATAAACTCTTGAGATCTGAAATGTGCTTTACCTGATAAAAAAAGACAACCGTCCAATCAGCTGTTATTCCAACCCAGTGCGTGCTCAATATGAAAATATGTATATATGCATGTACAAAATGGACACAAATAAATCTCACACCCTAGTGGGGGCGATTCATTTACATTTCCCATTGCTCTTCACCCAATGACAAACTCTAAACTAGGGCTGGGCAATATATCAAGATTTTCAAATATATTGAGACTTTATCAGAAGCGATTTATAAGGAGGGAATAGCGCTGAAGGCTGTAAATTAGAACTGTCTCTTTGGTTACTTGACAAAAAAAATATATATTTAGATATATATCATATATCGTGATTCAGGTCAAAAATAAATAAATCAAGATATAAAATTTGGTTCTTACTGCCCAGCCCTAAAGGAACATGAAAACCTTAGGAAATTATCCAATATTTCTGCTGAGTCAGAATATTATCTAATCTAAATTTGACAAAGGTAACTTTAGAGATGATGGGCATCTGTACGGAGCTAGGACAGAAACAATTTTGTAATCTCCATATTTCAAAGTGTAAAAACAATAACATTTACAGAAGAATGGATTAATTATGCAAGCCTGAAAACAGTCCTAAAATGCAACTACCCAACATTTATCCCACATTTTACTCAAGAACCAATCAGATTCCTCCAATCCTAACCCGTGATGAAGAGATAGCTGACCAAGGCCAGCACAATCGTCATCGCTCTCTAAAGGTGAATGAGTTTAAGGCTGTAGCGGTGCTTCTGAACAAGATGTAGTTTGGCTGTGGATACACAGAATATTAATCCTCGTCTCTGCGTGACTGGTTAGGGATTAGAGAAATCTGATTGAACAACCATTTTGTTTTTATTAATTCAGGACCAATTCATTCAAGATATTTTTTGTTATGGGATGATTGATCTCGTTGTTCACTTTTACATATGTGGACAGATCTGACTTGTTTTTACGTTCCTGCTCACCTTTATGTCAGTGTAGGAGACCTCCTGTGGGCGATCCGGTCCTTGACCCGGTGTGGCTACGACTGTTGTCACCTTCCCACTGTCTCCTAGGAACCAAGCAGGAACGGGGTTAATAGAAGGTCAAGAAATTAATCAGAGAGTTAAGATTCAGAAAATGTCCCTCTACTGCTGTTGAATGACTTCCCTGTTAATTTAACCTTGTGAGCCCATTAGAGGGATTAAATTGTGCAGTCACTCCTCTTAAAATGTGTTTCCATACGAAGCAAAGAAAAGTTTCCTATGCAATGACATCAATACTTCTGGCATTCAACCAGGACACTTGCTGCAAGCAGTCCACACATCTGGGGCATCTCTCTGCTGGTCACCAATATAGGTTAAAGAAAGCCCGGTGAATGGATCTCAACTTCATAAAAGCCCCCAAGGAAGGAGGGAGTGGCAGAGTTCATATTCAAAACTCTGTGACTAATTAAACTGGGAAAAAGCCCAAAAATGGGTCAACCACTATCTTTGTCCTGGTAGTGTTTTAAGCGATTACAGTCTTTTATATTTTATATTTTAGCAGTCCATCCAGCTGCAAGCACACAAAAACAAAACACACACAGATAATGTGTTTTTAAATTCAATTCTTTCTATTTTAAGGGTATTTTGCCATTTCCAACTTTCAGTGTATATTAGAAAATATTTAACTGCACTTTTTGGCATATTTTATCAGAATAAATGAAGCTGAAACTGTTACAGTCAAAGTCAATAATTCAAGTTTATATGAGTTAGGAAATGTGCATAAATCCATCCTTTCATCCATTAATTTTCTAGATCCGCTTATTCTAAGCAGAGCTGCAGGGAAGCTGAAGCCAATCAAAATTGCGAAATTGCCCAGTAACCAAATGCAGTGCTGACTCGGTCTACGTTTCACAGCAATGGACTCACGCTGTCTCCTATTCAGGCCGCTGTCCACGTTATTTCATGGGAAGCCAGTAAAAACATATTCCCTGTTCGCATGCCTTCTTGCCTTGATGATTTCAACAGTCAATTACGCAATAAACTGTCCAGAATTGCTCCAATTTCCTCACTAAAGACAGACCCACTGCATATTTCAAATGACTGCTTAGCTTTCTGACCGGCAAAAGCAGTTACGAGCACGAGTGACGTATGCGTCCATTACCAGGTGAGAGGAAGGGTACACCCCGAACAACCTAACAATGTAAAGATGTGTAATAATTGTGTCAATGGCTCACAGTGTAAGAATAAGTTGTGCATGAACAGCTAACATAGGTTAACATGGCCACCAATGCCATCATGAGTTAAAACAAAATAAAACTAAATCTTGTATCCGTGCACAGTTGATCCCCAGATTTATATCGTTACACTTTCCTCTCTGAAGTTCCACATTTATAATGATTTCAGGTTATAACAAGATGTAATGATACGCAGCTTTGCAGTTCAATTAAAAACACATTAACAGTATTTTAACTAAGTATGTTCTAACTAGTTCCTTAACCTTTAAAACTCCTTTTTATTGCTTTATTTTGTTGTTGTTGACATTTTTTATGTATAAATGCATGTGGAAGCTGAACCCTTTTCATCCCAGTCAACATCCAGACATGATGTTTCCAGGACAGCCTCAATGATGAGGCTAAAATTATGTTAAATGAATGTATCGTTAAATATAGCAGCATAAATGCCGAAGAAAACCAGAAAACCCAGTGTATTACCAACCGACCTTTGCAGAAATAACACACAGATCAACAGTGACCAAGTTTTTTCACATCTGCATATCATTCTCTCAAGTCTTGGCTTTCAGGAGTATTTATATAAGTTTTTCCTTCAGCTGTTTGGTTGGTTTTTTTTTGCTATTTTGTTTTTTATGCCACTATTTACCTACTATCCTCACAAAACCAACTCTAACTCAGCTGGATTTTGGCGCCACTGTGCAACAACGTCTTCTTGGCTTTATTCCAGCCAAAGAGGACCATTATTTTTGTTCTTTTCAGGCAGAACTTACTCTGATTGGACATTACTGCCAATTTAAGCTCTCTGCTTGGTGGAAAGTTTGACAGGAAGTGGCTATATCACAATTTCCACATCAAAATAGAGGTCTCTTAGCAACGTAATGATGGTTTACTCACCAACTTTCAAGTAAAAATGCCTTCAAGAAGAGCAGGTCACAGCCGCCAGACTTGAATATAGGGTTTGGGCTAAATCTGACCCCATGGGGCACTGACAACTGATACCAAGATGATCAGATGTCGGACTGAAGTGACTAATCCACATATAGATTCAGACTCTAAAGTCAGATTTTGTTATGGATTATTAATCAACCTATGTTATATTTAAAGTTAAAGCTTACAGTCAAAATGTTGCAGAATTATCAAATAATTAATTATTTATAAATTAAATTAATTATACTACAGCAAGCCGGTCTGCTTGTTCTTATACTTCCTTTTTCAAACTGAGGTTTGATTCCCAACTCAAATCTCTCCTTCAATTCCTAACAGGGATTGAGGGAAAAAAATCTAAATAATTTTGAAGCGTGCATTGAAGTAAAATGCGCTCGGCCAACCAAGTGTCTCTGTTCAACACTGGCAGCTGGTCAAGTGCAGCTCTGTAGCAAACTTGTTAAATGTGCCTGTTAGTCTGATGATCTTCATTCATAAAAACAAAGAACTCTTTGGATGATAATAGCAGAAAATTTAACAATTAAAATACAAAACTGATTTACTCAAGGTTTCTAAAGACAACCACTGAACTCTGGATTCATTTGAACTAGTATGGACAGTGTTTTTGTTGCACGGCTCATCTGTGCTGTTTGATAATGGAGCAACTCTCTGCCATCTAGCTGTAATTGTGTTGTACCATCACCCTGTCCACGTCCTCATACTTGACGCTTTGTTTACCAAACGGCACAATGCACTTATTGATATGGCCCTCTTATAGTCAGAACTGCACGTCCTGGTTTTCTTGTAAGTCCACAGTCACGTGCAGTAAACTGTCCATCATGGAAAAGTAATGGCTATCCAATAAGCACGCGGGTGGTATCTGTTACAGCTGAAACTGCAAGGCTTGCAGAGTGACCGGGTCACTGGGTTCTCTACCTCAATGACAGGGTTCATCTTCTGGACCGGAGTGGAACCACTAAAACAAACAGGGCTGCAGGTAAAAAATTAGGACGCTTGGTTAAAGGGTACGTTTACACCACCCCTGTCCATGTTGAACTTACTCTTATATTTTTTTACTGATATGTCAGTGAACTCTGGATCTCAGGTCTCTTTTCCTGATGCCATCCTTGTTTTTATTCCAACATGAAAACAATTTTCACAAGTTTGAGACCATCAAGAAGTCCAACATCATTTATTAGAACGTTTGATTTCATAATTTATTATCGCTTCATGGCCTATTGTTTTCATAGCAGTGCTGTACTGTGTCACACTCCTCAAATTCACCAATGTAAACTTATCTCTCCCGGAAACATTTGTTTTTATTTTAAAAAGCTAATTTTTTTTATGTGATCCTAAATGAGTTTGCTTCTCATCCAGTCACTGAGCAAAGTGGCTGGAGAAGAAGCAAACTTATTTAGGATCACATTAAAATGTTTGCTTGAATTTTCAAACTTTATAGAAAGTTTTTGTAAAATCCGTCTGGTCATCACTTTATAGACACAAGCACAATCCTTTATTTTCTTTTTCATCTTAACATGAGTTGAAAATCCAGAAATTAAGGCTAAAAGCTGAAGGGTTCAACCCAATTAATATTTTTTTTTGTGTGTGTGTGTTTAATTTCATATTCATAGTTTATTCAATAGGTTGTGAAATAAAGGTTTTATTGTATAGTGAAGATTTTGTCAGGTTTTTAGAAAAGATTCAGGTATTAGAACTTTTTTTTTTTTTTAAAGTAATACTTATGTTTCTGAAACCTTTTTTAAATGACAACTGATGTTGTTTGATGAAACAAGGTCTTTTAAAATCTCACTAGTCCATCTAATCTGTTTATAAATCTTTTGGTGCAAAGCTTCCTTTGTTTTAGAGTTATTGCACTGATCTGACAGTCAACTACTAAAATAAAAGATTGACATTGTGGACATTAACAACCTTGCAAGATGACAATGTTGAAAATAAGTAATTTGCTATAAGCAAGTAAAAATGTATTTATATAGCACCTATAAAAGATAAAAATCACAAAGTGTTTTACTAAGAAATACAAAAACAAAAAAAAATAAACATAAAAAAACACAATAAACAAAAGCCAAGCAACCGCAAGTTTAAAAAGACGTTTTTTTAGCTGTTTGCAAAAGAGATTATTGAGTCCTCAGATCCGATGTTCAGAAGAAGGGCGTTCCAGAGAGTAGGAGCTACTGTTGCAAAGGCTCTTTCGCCAATGGGTGGACGCAAACATCCAGGAACTTCACTGAATTTTGTCACATCTGGTTATGTTGTCGGTGAAAAGAACGGCGCCGATAGAGCAAAAAGTAAAGGTAAAAGTAAAGGATTTATTATTATTTTACTTTTTCCATCTTGTTGTTCTTTATGTATTGATGCCAAAAGTATCAAACTAGTGGAAAAATATAAATGCTAGTTAAGGAGAATGCTATATTACAATGTTTGGTCTAGGACCTGGTCAGAAATAGTTTACCAGACTTTTTTGGACCCAAGAGCTCAGCTAGACTTAAATTTTCTAAACGCATCACAGATTAATTTTGGCCATAAACTACAGTGTTCTTTGTTTTAAGAACACTTAAGAAAAGAAACTCATCAACACTTTGGACAAACGGCATCACTGCCATCTCGTCACTATTTTAACCGCATGTCTCTCCCTGCCCTGTACGATGAGTGTGGTGACGTAGTTGTGAAGGACGCGGCTACAGTCCAATGTTTCGTCACCCATACGGACCTGTGGTCAAGCCGCACCATAGAGCCGACTATGCAGAGATTTCAACATGAAAACGAAATGTCTCCAGTCTCATTCATTCCAGATCACACCTGGCAGAACATAGCTGCTATTTAACACAGTTACCCACCCCTTTAGTATCATTGCAATATCAGAGACTTGGATAAAATCAGATACGGGAATAGACCTTCCGACTTCCAATTGGATGGATATGATTCTTTTATATATATATATATATATAAAAAATTATATATGCAGATATGTACATGTTTATGTATGTGTACATGTTTATATTTCTTTCTTTCTGTAATTATTTTTTTCTAAAAAATAAATAAATCTGAAAACTGACAATCAATAAACTAATGAAAACTGTAAGGAAGACAAAATTATGATTATTAAAGGGGGGGAAGGGGGCGAAGTTTTTTTTATACTTCCTTTCTGCTCCTTTTCAGACTATAGTACCTGTTATTTTTATTTTTTCTTTACTCTGAATAATTTGTGCTATTTATTTTGAAATAAAAAAATATCTATCAATCAATCAATCAGTAGCAATAACAGATGCCTGTGGGTGGTTGTGTTGTTTCAATGTCTCTGGTAAGCAGCTCCTTCACAATGTGTTTCCTCCACAATGCTTCATGTTCAGGAAGCAAAGTGTTAAGGAACTGATTATCTGCGAGTATGTGGCAGCAGATTATTCCATCACAAAGTTTTTATAAGAGAAAACACTAAAACATCTCATACACCTCCATTTGAAGCTGCAACATCTGGCCATTGAGTTAGTTCATCTACCCATGTATCGCATTCCTTTAATCCTACTGTTGTTGGCTTCACCTCGTATTTTTTTAAGCTTGACACTGAGGCTTTCAATATAACTGAATGACACGCTTAATCGTTTTATATTAAAAACCCGTGGTAAAAACGTAAGACTATGGCAATCTGTTGAACACTAACATAGACGCTAGTCGGATTGTGGGTCAGTTTTCACCGACTAGTTTGTGGTCGCGTGACTTCCAGGTTGTGATGTAGGTTTGCGCTCATCCATAGCCCTTAACAACCAGCAGACACTGATCACATGACCTCAAGGAGCTGCTAGGTATTTATGGCTGCAAAAGTTCTGTTATATAAGTTCTAAATCAAAATTTTGAAATGAACTCCAGTAGATGGGAAGCCAGTGTAGCTGAACCGACAACAGGGTGACATGAAAATACTTTGCTAGGAGCCTTGCAGCAGCATTCTGTACAACTTGTAGATGACTCACAAATATTTTACTCAGACAAGTGAATAACAAATTGCAGACATCTAGGCATGATGACATGAAAACATGCAGGGTCATTTCCAACTCAGGGCGACACAATAGTGCTCACCTTGGCAATATTTTTTAAATGATGAAAACAAGAGCACACAAAGTTACACCGAGGTTCACAGACACAGACTTCAAATTTCCTCATTGTTAAGATTAAGAACATTTTCAGCTATTCAGTTTCTGACATAGTCCAAGCACCTTAAAAACACCATAAGGGTTTAAAAAATATATACAATTGAATATCATCAGCATAGCAATGATAACAGACTTCATTAAAGAGGTTAAAATGTGCTGAAAAGGTAGCAGATGTAAAAGAAATAAAGGCCCCAAAACAGACCCTTGTGGGACACCATGGGGAAGGGATGAGAAAAAGGACCTGAATTTAGGGGCAGCCACATATTTCATAACATCAGAATTGAACAAAGTTTCACTAAAGCCAAAAGTTTTTAAGGTTCTTCTGTTTGAACAAACAAGCCACTAACATAGACCCCAAACCTTGATCAATCCCTGTCTGCTGAATACCGTGTTAAATAAGCTTGCCCTGACAATTTTTTTTTCTCCCTTTACCGATCAAAGTCCTTTCAACATTAGCCAATACCAAGTCTTAACCTTATACTTGCATTATCCTACAGCTACAAGCTGAAAACCACGAGTAAAATAAAAGGTAGTTAAATCAATAACTCATAGTTCATGGTAAACTTTTTCCCATAAAGTGCAGATAGAGATGTGTGACATTCCAGAAGACAATGAAAACCTGTATCCTCAAAAGCAACAATGGGCCAGTCACCCAGGGCGGTGAATTCAATCACCTCTCTGTAATCCTTCTCACCAAATCACCATATCAGATAAATGTATCTCTTCTTTCCATTTGACAGACCCAAGTTAACCAAGTAAACTTGCTACATTCAGCCAAGAGTTTAACTTAAGGTGCCTTATCAAAGTTGTACTGAATCAAGCGTTGTCCTTACAGACTTATGAAATAATCCAACTGAAGACATCACAAGCTGCCTCTGGCCTGGTTCTTTTTTCCACTTTTAAAACTTTCCACATAGCTGACATGTTGGAAAGTTCCTACCTCAGCTTTTTATGGCAGAGGTATCACAGTGAAGCTGAAAACAAAACCACGAGGTATCTGAGTCAGGGTGCACACTGCGACCCTGATTTTATACTTGACACTTGATCAGGATGTATTTAATGTAGTGAATGTTGTAAGTAAGTGGTAAATGGAAATAAAAATGCCAAGTGGTCTTTTGTGACGAGTCAGTTGCCTATGTTCACACTGCAATGTAGCTGGTGGACATGATTTTCACGGTCTCAGCAGTGTCTCACATAAGAGATTACCCAAGTTCACTACACAGTTTCTTTATAAGAGCAAAATCCAGATTTAGTTATTCTAAATGCCAAATGACATCATTCTATCTTACAAAAAATGGGGCTAAATAGTTTCTTTCTACCCCTGAAATAACTTCTCGGTCCCACGACCAGATAAAATGCCCATTATTCATTCAAAAGAACATCTGTAACAGCTAAAGGGAACGTTTAGATGCAAAAGGCCTCTGGGAGTGATGCTGAGGAAGAGCGAAGCCAGTGGTCACCCTTCTTTGAACTGAAGATGACCTCCCATTCAGGTTTTAATATCAAGGAAGACAACCCTGTCTGCATTTGGATGATAAGGTTTGAATTTTCACACGCACACATGCAGAGCTTTGTTTACACCTGCCTCTGCATTGATAAAGGAGGGAGATTACACTTCCATCTTAGACCGAGATAAACTCCTTGTCAACCCATCTGACAGTCGAGCTCTTGTGCTGGACGTGCATCATTTGCGTCCTCCTGGCGGCGGCCACCTGCTGCCAAGTCTTCGCCCCACAGGTGACCTTGGTGAATGGACATCATTGCGCCTTCCCCAGGCGAGTCAGACTGATAACTGATGCCGCTTTCAACTCCCACATAGGAGCCCTCCATGAAGCACCCAGGTTGGGGTATTTAAGCCTAGCCTTTCCACAAAGAACAGTCAACCAAGGAAGAAACCGATCCTATACTTGAAACTAAGCATTACTAATTCTGCTAACAACCTGTTCTTACATGGGTTTATAATTATGGCAGCGAACTGGCGAAACACCATAGTGGCTGATTTCATCATTTGGCTGGACAGTGAACTATTACAAAACAAGTGGCTAACGTGAGCAAGCTAACTATTAGCACGTTAGCAGGTTTGCTAGCAGCTAAACGGGAGATTTAACTTTCCACTGGGTTGTGACACGTAACGCCGTCGGATGTTTTAAAAGTGAAAGGACCTAATAAGAATAATCAGACAGACTAATTCCAATAATTACTTGCTCAAACAACTTACTGGAAAGCTTGAGGTTCGAGCATCCCGATGAGCTGCTGCCGGAGGCCTGCGGGACCCCGGACTTTCCTGTGCTGCTCCCCACGGCAGCGACTGATCCAGTGGACCCTGCGACGGCTCCTGGAACACCTGGCGGCTCAGCAAACGAGCTGGTCCTGGGCCGCCCGCTGCCGCTCATATCTCTGAGCAGAGGTCAGGGTTATTTTTTCTACTGTTTTCAGCAAAGCGTCTAATAGATATAATTATTTGAAAGCGAATAACCACGGAAAAACACAAGGAAAAAAAACAAAACCGCTCCCGTTGCCGCCGGCTGTCTGGGCTGAAAGCTGTTGCTAGACACCCAGAAACAGACCTCTCGCAAAGCCACCTGGGAAATGGAGTGTGTAACGGCAGTTTCTTGGTTTTCTGGTGCTGGCTTTTTCAACTCAAAACAACTACAACTTTGAATTTAATTAAATGCGGGTATAAGCCAAAAAAAGAGAGAGCGAGCAGTAGTAACATTTATTAATGTCAGAGAAAATTAAATAAATTTTTACATTAGCTCCATAAAATCCAAGACAAATCAAATTATTTATTTTTAGGGCCAAGTTGTTTATTTTCCTGATTTTTTTAGAGCAATAATAACTTTTACATTACATATTGCATCCTATAATCCAGTTGAACAACTTTCGCGCCTTAATTTGAACAAGTACTTTTCATCCTTTACAATTATGTTTGTAATCATTTTACTTGCAACACATTGAAGACTGACAAGAAGACTTACAATGACACCTGGGATGTTTTGCATTGCGATAGTTTCCATTTTTATATTGACTTGCTTAAAAGCAAGCGATAAAACTTTTTTCCGTAATGTGACTTGATATTGTCAGTAGTGTCTTGCTTGGAGGAAAACCATATATTTAAATATTAAATGTTCAAAGCATTTGGACTTTTATTGGTTTTGGAAGTGGACGGGTAGTTTTCACCTCAACACAGGGTATGCTTATGGTACAGGAAGCTCTTTGACTGGGTCTCCTTACCTTATACCCAATATGACCTGAATCTGAAAGGCTGCTCTAATCCAATAAGTACTGCTAGCACTGATATGGCAGACAAAGGCCAGCTAGAGGATTTACGGGACTCGTCTGTTGGATCAAGGTGGCAAAATTTGTTTAAAGTGAGAGTGGTTTTGCATCATCTTGTCCCTCTCAAGTCTTTCTTTATGATTTTGGTGAGACTGCAAACAGCTAGTTTAGTCAAACAATCATTCAAAGACATTTACAGATATAAAATAAATTCAAAGACATTAGACTTTGTGTTAGATCTTTAATATTTTCAATATTTAGTTGTTTTTTTTTTGTTTTTTTGTTGTTTAGAAATATTGCACATGGTCAACATGCCTGCTTATGAGATAACACTCACCTTGCTCATCCTAAAATTCCTTCTCCAAAGTAAGGACAGTTTATTTTTAAGCACAATCATACAGTGAACACGCATACATGTGTTTATGCACATATGTCTGTGTGCAAGTGTGCATGTAATTCCACATGCATGCAGGTAGACACTTTACAGCCCTAACTTACCCCAAAGTGATGTGTACTGATAGTCTTCTGTTACCTATATATATATATATATATATATATATATATATATATATAGACATATATATACATATATATACATATACACGATATAACCTGAATATCCATTTCATATATATCCTGAATATCCTGAATCATCTGGGTTTAATAACAGTCAAGATAGCTGACAAAATAGTCATGGTGACTATAAAAATACTGTCTCTTGTGTAGAATATAGACTACAATAAAAAATAAACTATTGATAATGTTGCTGCGTGGTGAAAGAAGAAGAGGTCGGTAATGTTTAAATACTGCCTGCATGTGCCAAAACATACACACACACACCCAAACACAGACCTAAATGCACAAATATGGAAATACCGGTATATATTTTTTTCACACATCCAACTGTATACAGAGAAAAAAAGAGATACCCATAATATTTACCCCCACTCTTCACCACAGAAGCAAAGAGCCAAAAAAGTGCTATTCAAAAATTGTCTTGACTTTTAGTAAGTTATACTCTATATCTCTTCAACAATGACAATAATTGTGATTCTTTTTTTTCTTTTTCTTTATTTTACCATAGTTAAAGATAGTATGACAACAGCTCATTTCCTCTCACTGACTGACTGCACTGAATTTAATATCTATGGCACAGAGCCTTGCCCCAAAAAACAAAATAACCCACCCATTTCCAAATAAAATAAAAGTCCTATTGCACCATTTGATGGGAAAGGATAAAGTGTCAAGAAGAGAGATAGAGAAAAAGGTGGGGGGGGGAGGAGAAGGAGGCTTCAGAGACTGCCCTCCAGGGCTGGTCCAGGATCTGCTTTCCCTGAACTAACCCTAACCAGAACCATCCTGAGCTACATAGCGCTTGACCCGGGACCAGTGCTTAAGGGCACTTTCTAACAACACTTGAAGGGATAGGAGAGGGGAGGACTGGGAAGAAGTGTGCCGAGAGGAGGGGGGGGCAAGCGGAACAAATAAAAGAAACGGTGATGACATACGGAACAAGGTTATTATTTAACTACTAAAACTATCACTAAAAACAATACTTTCCTGATTTAACTTGTGGCGGTCCCTGACGAGAAGGGCCGCACAAATTGTGCAAACACCTGATTTCAACGTTTTACAAAACAACGAACGCTCCTGCTCCCCCACTTCGGTGTCCGGGGAGAGGTTGTAGGGATGGGAGGAGAAGGGAAGGGGGAACTCAGTTTACAATTAAAAGCGTGAGAGGAGGAAGGGCGCAGACTGACTTCATCCCCTTCTTTGCCCAGAGTCTTTTTATGTTGTTGTGATTTTTTTTTATGCTGGAGAAGAAACACGATAGAGCCACAAGAGAGAAAAACAGGCCAAGGTAAGACTGGTTATTTCCACAGCAACAATAACAAGAAAAAGCAACATCACGTCCATTCAGAGGAGATTCAGACAAGTTTGGTTAGAATTCTACTTTTCCTCTTTGTTGGTAAGCTTGTCATGTTGTTGTCCTTATTTACTGCAACATCCTTGCATCCTTTGGACACCGTCCAGTTTCGTACTCCGCCTTCTCTCTGAGCTCTGCTGGGAGCCGTTCAGTGTCCAGTTTTTACTCTGAGTCTTCAAAGCCTCACAACCAAAGGAAAGTCTCTTTACATAATCTCTTTACGGTGCCTGTTTTTCACAGGTTTTTTTTTAGACATACAGACATTTATAATTAGCTCCTGTCCATGTTGGCAAAAACCGAAGGTGCAAAGATTGGTCGCACTGCATCCTGCTGTCTTTTTGTTTACGTCTCTCACTACAATCACTAGTAACTGTGCAGGCCGATGGCTTAGTCAGATCAGGGGTAACTATGTTTGTGTACGAGTGCTCGCACTGCACAGACGTGTCCCAGTGTGTATGTATGCATGTGTGTGTGCTGTCTGATTTGCAGCATCGTGGGGCTGTGGAATATCAGTGGAGGTTGTTGGGGTTGTGTTTGCATCCCAACCACTGTGCTGAGGAGTGGAAGGGCCCTAAGGAGGTCAAGTCCATGGCATCTGAGGGCCTGGCTGGCTGGCAACAGCAAACTGCATCTGCACAATAAGTGACAAAGTGCCTTTGTGTGTCATGGTTCTTGGTAGCAGCTCCTTTCCTGGGGAAGGCCAACCAAGAGTAACAGTCTAATTTGGTAAGTGTGTGTGCATGCTGGAGAGAGATTACATATGCACCGAGGTTTTTCCTGTGTGTGTTTGTGTGTGTGCGTGCTAGAGAGATAGTGTGTGTAAACTACGAACTACTGTACAAATGTGCTAAGAGCAGACCTGGGCAAGTGTTCACTAAAACATTCAGGAAACCTGGAAAAAAGGGAAAAAAATACTACAAAAGCACTTGACTCATCATGACTCGCATGTGATTTCACCACTTTGAGGCTTTGTTTTTACAAGTTCTGATTAGACAATCAAAGCAGGTCTTGAGTAGTTTGAATATTTGTGACCATTTTCTGTATATCTGCCCAGGTCTGTTGGAGATTGGTGCCAGTGGAGCCATCCTTCATACTGGTTCACACTTCCTGGTTTACAATCCTTCTCTTTTGGGCTCCTCTGGGATCTGACCTTTGTCTCCTTGTGGCTCCGCCCCTCCGTCCTCCCTTGCTGATTGATTGTAAGAGGAGCAGTGGGACGGGCCGGGGCCAGCTTCGGCGGACCCTCCGAGCTCGAAGGTTCCAGGTGTGGCCGTCTGCATGATCTTCTGCCGAACTTCGCGTATCTTCAGCTGCAGACACAACTTGGTGGGGAAAGTGTCCGAGTAGCGAGCCTGAAAGGCAGCTGTGGCCTGAGCTGGAGAGACGAGTGGGACAAAACAAGAAGGAATCAGAGTGGATGTTTTAAAAACTACATCAGTTTTACAATAAATCCTGCAAAGTATTGCAATCATGGGAAAAAACTAAGTACACCCTTGTTAAATTGTAATGTTTTACATATCAGGATGTAATAAAAACCATCTGGTCCTCGTCAGGCCTTAAAATACGGTTAATAAACAACAAGTCTTATTACACAAAAACTAAACCAAAATGCATGAACGCTGTGTAAAAAACTGCTTCCACCTCATGGTCCAGCAGCTTGTTGAAGCTCCTTTAGCAGCAAAAAGCTGAAGTTATTGTTTTCTGCATGATGCTACCAGTTGCTCGTAGGGTTGTGGAGGAATTTTGGCCATTTTTCTTTCAAATTTTGCTTCAGTTCGTTGAGATTTTCAAGGCAAATCAATGCAAGTTTATTTGTATGCGCATTAAAAATTAAAAGTTCTTTACATAAAGCATTAAAAGCATTACAGCAGGGTGCAGAAGAAGCATTGAAAAGTACATAAAGAACTTTAAGAGAAACAAAATAACTTTAAGGGTGTTAAAACATTATTAAAAAATGTTTAACTGACTTCATTTTGAGACCAGATGATTTTATTATGTAAAGCTTAGATACTGACTGAGACTGCATTCACACATACCTCCCCTTAGATGCCACTCAGCGGCCTTTCATTTCTTAAAGTCACGCGTTTTATGTTCTGAATTCTTGCAACATGGAAGTTTTAATATGTAGATTCAGTTTTTTTTATTTATACAGTTTTTTACAGTTGAAATAAAAAAAAGGCAAAATCTCCACTTTGGTGAGCTGTTGTTCCTCTAACGTCCATCGTTACTCTACCTGAAGGAAAGAAGCCATGTTCCTGAAACAGCTGCATGACCAGAGCCCGACGCTGGTCCAGCGTTCTTCGCAGGGATGAGTAAGGAACCCTGTCCAGGTCTCCCAGGGGAACCTCGCCCTCTGGACCTGGTTGGACAGGACGGTGCATCAGAGTGTCTCTTTTCTGATCGGGAGTTGCTGCTTGACCCATCAAACCTGTTGTACCTGCTCTGTCGAAGGTAAAGATTTCTCCCTCACACTTGGCAGCGCTCTTGGGGGTGTTGGGCTCTGAGCTGCAGCTGGACAGACGGCGTGTTTTTCTCCGAGGGGAGCTGGGGTCTTCTACTGCCACATCCAGATCTGGAAGGAGATGGATGGAAAAGGAGAAAGAAAAACATTGGAAAGGGTGGTAAAATGCCTCAGATGTTACTCCAGAGAGCATCCTGTGCCATTCTGACTCACCCGTGGAGTTGCGCCTCTTCTTGCGGTAGCTTCCCAGGATGGCTCTGGGTGACGTGGCCAGACTCTGCAGCGTGGGCGAGGGAAGAACCTCCTCTGGGTTAAACTCTGGAAGCTCAGCGAAACGCTCCTCGAAGTACATCTCTGATAAGACCCTGCACAGGCAAACACATCAGCCACATGAGTCCCACAGAAGTCAGTCCTTAAACATAAAAGGATTTCCGCTGAGTGTTCGCGCATCTCGCTTTGCTTCAGGCTGGGTTCTGCCAAAGCTTTTCTTCTCTGTGGCTTCCCACCACTTTCCTACCATCTAAATAAAGAACACTCTGCCCACTCAGCCAGTAAACAGAGTTCCTACACTACAAAAATGATCTTAATATAAGTTAAAACAAAACACTTAAATTGAAAAGATTCTGACTATAATCAAGTGAAATAATCTGCCGGTGCAGAATATTTTTTATAAGATTTCATGAAAACACCTTAAAACAAGTTGTGAAAAACTAATTTCAAGTCCCTTATTAAGTTAAAAATGAAACTAAAAAAGTCTATCAATGCTTCTTTTCAGGGTTTCTTTTGTCACTTTGAGAGAAAAGATTTTAAAACAAAAGCATCTAAACAAGATGATTTTCCTTAATTCAAGAATGGTTATTAATAAAGCCGCCTGGCATCAGCCTCTCCGACCACCAGCAAACATTCATACACCTAAATGGAGGTGAAGTGTTCATGTCAAAGCCAGACTGACCAGTATGAAACCTTCCACTCCACCACCTAAGCCTCAGCCACCAACCATACCACAAGCACCACCACGGTACCAGTTCTTACATTCTTGTTTAGTTTCTCTTGAAGTTTCTCTAAAAGTGAGAAAAATACTGAAAAGGAGCATCACCAGGTTAGTTTTTAGGTTGTTTTTACCAAATGATGGACTTTTAAGACAGCTCCTTTTAGCAGTGTGTGTGAATTGGTAAATCTCGAAAGAGATTTTACAGCTAAAATAAGATGTAAAAAGTACAGTATGATCTCTAACAGTGTCTCAGTGAGATGACTGAACTTAATAAGCATGAATGAAAGACATAAACTCAAAATATGATTAATAATCTCACACATTCTCCTCCTGCCAAGCATATCCTTCTCAAAACAAGATGAAAAAGGCTTTTTGGCCTTTAAGATTGTAAGAATTGGTTAGATAGACTGTTTTTGAAGTGAAGTTTTTTGTGCCAGAGTGCTTGAAAACGAGTGTTTGCTAATAGAGCCAGCAGATGGAGTCCCGTCCAGGGTGCTGTGTCTCATCTACAAGCTGCTTCAGGCTAAAATTACATAAGAAAACCAACCGTGGTGTGAGATCGCTCAGCTTGAGAACATGTAAACTGTTAAAATATTCATATTTTTTAAACTACAGGCAGAAGGAATGATCAGGAGGACAGAGCTTTAACAATGACTAAATACTTTCATGTCCTCTTTTGTGGATCCACTCGTATCTATCTTCATTTTTTCTTTATTTGCTTTGATTTCTTTTTTATTATGTTAAAAACCCGACCCTTTTAGAGGACTTTTTTCTTTTTAAGAAGCCATTCTTAAGGAAGAGAACAGGGAAAAAAGGGTCAAGGTATGGCCACATGACACAAGAACTGGACTGAAGATCAGTGAAAATAGGTTTCCAGATTTATTTTAAAGTCCTTTAATAGTTTTAAAAGCTCTGAATGGTTTTAGTCCAAAATATTTTTCCAACTTGGTTTTTGTTCGTGAGCCTCCCAGAGGCCTCAGCTCTTCATTAGCTGGTGTTTTATTCACTTTTAAAGTTCAAAACATTTAGAGAAGCATTGTTTAGTTATTATAGTTCTCTTCTATGACAGCTGGGAGTCTAGACATCTTTAAAAGAATTTTTCTTAGAGCTTTTGATTGAATAATAATATTAGCTTAACAATATTTACCATCAGTGAGGGTTAAGAACACCACTGTGTGTATGTTTGTGTTTATGTGTGTATGACTTATAGACTGTATTTATATGTATTTTTCTACATTTTAACCCCTTAACACCTGAATTTACTTACAATTACATAAATAAAAAATATATAAAAGAAAAAGACTGAAAATAAATAAAATATGATTAAACATATAATTAATTAATAACAAATAATAAGTAAAGATAAATAATAAATAATGTAAAGATAAATACAGAAATAAGAGTGAATAAAAGCAAATAAATTATATAAAGAAACATGTTAAACGGAGGCCAGAAGCCATGTCCTGTTTTCCTGGCAGGATATAAAGAAATGAGGGGTGATAAGAAATGGTTGATCCCTTATTTACCCACTTACTTGTCATGAGAGTCGGGTGCCTTTTTGAGTGGAGGGGGTCTAAACTTAATCTTCTTTGAGGAAGAGGAGGTTTCCTTCTCTGCTGGTGGAGGGGGAGGTGGGTCCAGACCCGAGGGTGGTGGAGGTGAGATACGAGGTCCAGCCTGGTATAGACAGAGTGGAGTTTTAAAGGGATGCTTAATGTAACTATCGACACAACAACTCCAACAGCTTTAAGTTATTTTAACATCTTTTTTTTTTTGTTTATTGGTTTAATTTGAACTAATTGCTCAGAGTGGATGAAATTAGTGAAAAAGGGAGCCAAAAATCAGATGTTCATTCACTAATAAGCAAATCTAAATCAATTTGTTGACAAGCTGCATAAAATCCATCAGCTAGTTTTAAGTGAATAAAGCTGCACAGTGTCACCAGAAGGTGGCGGTGTAGGCTAAGGTGTTAGTGGTAGTAATTCAGTAGAAGAAGAAGAAACACCATCCACATAAGAAACTCGCATTCAGGAATTACTTTAAAGACGCACTACATCAATTTCCAACTGTAAAAATAGCTTCTGACTGGTTTTGATGGCACACTGACACTCATTGTGTACATTCCTGGGCTTGTTGTTGCTCTGCAGCCTCCTGGCGCTGATAAAGTGGACTTTTCCTCCAGCCCTCACTCAATAGCTGCCTATTGCTTTATGGCATCACATGCACATCCAACGGTGCACCATGGCTGACTCATCAAAGAAACGCAGGAGGACATTATCAGAGGAAGTGAAGAAAAGAAAGAAAGGAAGTAAAAGAGCAAGAGATGAGACGAGAGTAACATCAGACTGACTTCTACTGGCTGGAGAGATCTCAGAGAAGAGACAGGATGCAAGATGCTGCTGTTAGGGGGTGCAAAAATATGAAAATCTGCCACAGTCCAGTAGGGGGGTTTTGATATCTGGGAATATCTGGGATACTGCATCATATCTGGAAGCCACGGGTCAGTCTCGAGAGTTTATTTCTTCCGTTTGGACCAGAAACAGCTGATGAGTCACATTATTTATAATCTCAGACATTATCTGTAAAGTTGATTCTCTTCCAACTAAAGCTCTTTAACTCTTATTTGAAACAAGGAAAAGAAAAAACCTCCTTGATGAGCATATTAACTTTTTGATGGGGGTATTTTTGTACGCTGCATTGATTTGGAATATTTATATTAACATTTTAATAGAAATGGAAACCCAGCTAATGGTTCCTTAACTGTTATAAGAGACTCTTCTGGACTAGAGCCCCCTGTACAGGGGGCAGCATGAGATATGTGCAGAAGATGTTTGCACATGCCAAGAAGCAGCAGCCTTGGCATGTAGCATACCAGAATGATAGGGAGAAACTCTGAACCCCAACCAATTATATGGGAATGTAAGAAAACCATGAGAACATCTCTGTCCACTCTAGAGCTTCTGATAATTTCTCCACTTTAAGCAAACCACACAAACAAGGATTCGGATGAAAGCAGAGACTCTGCTGGCTACAAAAATGTCTGTCTCATCACTGTGGGACAGAAACTCAGGGAGCTAGCAGCCAGAACCAGAAACCAGGTCTTACTTTTGCTGTTTTGTGGTGAAAAGTTTGATTCCAGCTCTAAAAACTCTGCTGATGTGTTCTCATATGACTCTGTCTTTGTTTGCAATGAATTGTGAAGTTCCTGCTGGTTTCCATGGCGATGAAGGAGGTTTTATAGTGAAGGATTCTCTTCCTATCATAGACTATCTTGGGCTTCACTTCTTTCTGGATCCTCATGGTGTTTCTAAGGTAAATATGGGGGCTATCCCTGGATCCTCCTGACTCTGACCATTAATAGAGGTTCCCATCATCATCATCGGCCGATGGTTTCCTGAGATATTTACCTGCCTAACACTTCAATTATAACTGCTTTTAGGCTTTTAGTTCTTCATCAGATTTTACTGTACGTATTCCTGGATAAATGGGGCTGCTTTCAGCAGGAGATAACCATTTACATTTCATACTGTATTCAACCTTTTCTTTTTCACTTCTACATTTCCAGGTGAATTTACTCTGACACAGTAACACACATCTTGTTTCTGACACTTCTCACAGCCCTTGAAGTTGTGAAATTATACTATACTTTATTTATTTTTGACAGGAGGCAGAATAAAGAGGTCTCTTCAAGAAGAGACTAATTTAACTTGTTAAGACAGAAATCTTTTTTTTACCTCTTTGTTGCTGTTGCTGATGCTGTGGTCTTCTCTGTCCATCTCTCTGGTTCTCTTCTTCTCTGTGCTTTCCTTCATTGGTCTTTTTTGCTCTTCATTCATCTCGCTTTGTTTCTCTCTTCCTGTTCCATCTCTTATATTTTTCTCTTTGATGCTCATACAAATGTCTTCCTCTTTTTTTACTAGAACACAAAAAAGGGATTTATTTGCAACATCATTTTAAGATTGTACAACAGAGACACATCTTTTATTTCTTTATAAACAACATAACATTTGCTCTATAAATAAAGCTAAAAATAGCTGCAAAGTACCAGTCAGTCTACACTGGAAACTATAAAGTTACCTTCAATGATTTTAATCTGACATTAGAATAAAAAATAAATAAATCAATAATGCACAGAATGCTCCTTTATTGTGCTGCAATATCAAGCTACAGTGATGAAGAACTTCATGACCACACTAGTCTAAAACAGAAGCCATTACCTGCTGTGATTCCACCTGCATAGGTGGTCAGCGGGGAGCCGCTGGCACAGCTCGCCAGCCCTTGAGCTCCATATTCAGCCTGAGCATCCAGCTGGCTCTCCTGCTTCACCTCCACCTCCACTCCCATGGCAGGCTGGGGGGTCACAGCTGCTGACCCCTGCCCTCCTTTGGCCAGCGGAGAGGGAGGGTTTATCACGTCCTGAGCTGGAGCCGCCACCACAGGCGGCACAGCTGTCACGGAGACCACACCGGTCGTCAGAGCAACGGTTGGAGCAGGATAGATGGCGGCAAGAACCTAAAGAGGAAACGAAGCAAAGCAGAAACGTTGGCAAGATTTTTTATTTGCTTCTCACGTTTGAAAACGCGATTTTGTCCCTACCCAATCAATATTCTTATGAATTACAATTCTTTAAAACAAAAGTATTTGTGTTCTATTTTTTTTATTCTTAGAATTATTTTTATAATTCTATTATATAATTATTTTTACATATCTATTTTTTAAATTATTAACTTATTGCTCATTATCCCTCTCCAGAGGGTCGCTGACACAGCAAAACAATCATCGGATAAAAAGCACTTTTTATATATTTTGCAGTGTAATAATAGTTTTTATGTTATTTATTTTTCTTTTCCTCTTTTTTTTTAACTGTGAACTTGTGTGCGGGAGAGGAGAGCTGAACTTTCGTTGTTTTCAATACAATGACATTCATTCATTAAAACACAACATATTTATTTAGCCTTCTTTATCTTTATTTATTTATTTTATTTGTTAGGTTTTGACCCAAATACATTGTTTTTATGAACTCTGTTATTGTTTTTAAGTTTATCTGATCTTTAGGTCATGGGTGTGGGGCTCCCGGTGTGGACGGATGGGATTTTACACAAACATGGGCTAAGCCACTGTGAATGACTAGGTGTTTTGTTTTGTTTTTTGGTTATGTATAAAATTCAGATTTTTATACGTAAAGCACTTTGTGTATGATTGTGCTACAGAAAATAAATTTGATTTGATGTAAATGACACTCAGCTTCACTCAGTTAAAAAAGATTTATTTACAAAAACAATGAAGAACACCAAATAATTCTTGCAGATTAAACGGCTGTTGCCCAACTTAATATTTATTTAAAATGTGCATTTTGTACCTTCTTTTAAATGTTTTTTACTTTACATTAATTCATCTGTTAAACTTAAGTCCTTTACCTGACGACCAGCGTTGGCCGCTGTCTGGCCAAGCGGGGTCTGTGATTGAGAGCTGAGGGGGGTAGCCGGAGCCAGCAGTGGTTGCTGACCGACGATTGGCTGAACCAGGGTCTGTCCAGCCGGGGCGATGGCGGTGAAGCCCAGAGTGGCCAGAGGTGACGGGAGATACGCCGGACCTGCAGTCTGCACACCTTGTTGGGGGGTTGCCGTGGCAACTCCTGGGCTGGATTGGACATAGGTGATCCTGTAGGAGAGAAACACTGTGAGCATCTGTGGATCTTTGGGGATGTTTGTTTAAAAATGATCCAGATGTGGGCGTTGAACAGTATCTTTATCCAAACTTAAGAAATGCTATTGTTTTTCAACATCTTTAAAATTAGTTCATGTCTTTGCTGCATCCTCTCAGGTATCGAGCCTACGTTACTGACCTGGTGGGTGGGGACGTCAGAAGAACAGTCTGTGGGGGCGCAGCACCGGGAGCCATCATCGTTGCCACGGAAACAGGAAAGGGGCTTCCAGGATGTACTGCTGCTGCGCTGCTGGGGTGAACGTTGGTCTGCACCACAGGTATGGGAGCAATCTTGATGATCTGCAATGGAAAGAATACAATTAATTTATTATCTACGAACAAATCAGCATTTTAATGCATCAGGTTTTATTTATGTATGGTGTCAGCATGCAGGGGTGGAGCTAGAGGGGTAGCAAAGGTGGCACTGGCCACCCCAGTCTGAAGTAAATTAAATTTTTTCCCATTAACTACTCATCCTTAAAAAATGTTGATATTCAGCTATTTCGTTTTCAGTAATTTAGGGACTACACGTCAACTTAGTTTGGCAAAATTTCACATTAAAGCTGAAAATCAAATAAAATGATGCTCAAAAAGTACCTCAGTATCCAGGTTGATTAGTGCTAACTAAGCTAAAGCTACACGATCCAGTTTACACAGAAGAATAGGAAGGCTGCTAGTTGATATCAAAGTAGCTACAGCATGAAAATGTATTGGTATTTCTTTTTTTATTTGGAACAAAATTAACATAAAAACACACTGAATGAAGTAACAACTTCCCAAATATGGAGATATAAAGCCTGTAACCAGTCTTATTCTGCATACAGGAATGAAGAGAAAAGGAGATATTTTTGTTAACTGAATCCCAATTAAAGCAGCTCTCATTCATATATTTATCATATTCTGCAAACAAGTTTGAAAAGTGGTTCATTAAGACAACATGTCAGCATGCGGTTAATATGAAAGCATTTTAATCCTGCTGCTCTGCTTTAATAGTCGTTTACTTATTGATGCTGTTATCACCTGAATTTATGCACCGCTGTTCTCTGATGTGCTGTTTTAAAAATGTGTTCAGAAAACTGCTAAAGTTTCCTGAACTGAAAAAATTCTAATTTTAGCATTGCAGCGTCATCTGATTAAAATCAGGATCCAAATAAGTTCAACTTCACGCCTTTGCTGAGATTTCAGTAATTTTTAAAAGAAAGTTAGAAGCAGCCGAGTGTCTTTGTGTGTTCTCACTCAGTGTGCAGCATCCCGATTGATCGCAATGACAACACTGAGCATGTGCAGGAAGAGGAGAGAGACCTTGCCTCATGAGACAGTACTTGTGATGATCGTCCTAAAAATAGTTGGGTACGTTGGTAGTCGCTCTTTAAAAACAGAAACCCAAAAGGTGATGAGGGATGTGAGAAGCTGATTCTAGCAGGAGAAAATGTATGTGTGGCGTGAGAGCATGTGAATTGTGTGTTTTCCTGAATAAAATAGCTTTCAACTGCTACATGAAGGGACAGGGGCAGATTATTCCAGAGACCTGGGGGAAAAGCCAGGTCTCCCTGGGTTTTAAAAGGGGTCTTTAGGACCTACAGGAGGGTCTGGTCTGAAGACCAAAGGGTGCATCCTGTGGAGTAGGAACACAGCAAGTCAACAATATACTGGGGGGCCTGAACATGTAAAGAAAGTCAAAACTAAAATTTTAAAGTCAATACAAAATTTGACTGGAAGCCAGTGAAGTGTTGATAAAATAGGGGTGATGTGGCTTTTCTGGGTGTACCTGCCAATAAGAGTTCTGCCATAACAGAAGTCTGTTGAGAGTCGCCTCAATAAAACAAGTGAAAACAGAATTATAATAATCAATATGAGACTAGATAAAAGCATGAATGATCATTTCAAGATCTGATTTTGACAACATTCTCCTAACTATAGATAGTTCTCAAATGATGGTGACCCGTCGGGAATGACCCACTAAAGACAGCTTGATCAACCCCAAGGTTTCTGAGGCTGATTTCAACAGAAGAGCCCAGAGCATCAAGATGGTTTTTGATAAGAGGGATCTTTTAATCGGGGGCAATGATCAGTGTTTCTGTTTTGCTTGAGCCAGTATTTGATGCAAGAGATACGTTCCAGAAATACAGATAAAAAGTGAAACTCTGAGTCACTGAAAGAACAATACAACTGAATATCATCAGCGTAAAAGTGATAGGACACATTTTTAAAACCGCAAATTAGCTGACCAAGAGTCATTAGGTACAACAAAAACAAAACGGGACCAAGAACAGACCTCTGTGCAACTCCACAGGACAGATTGGAGACATCAGAGATTACATTGTTGATAACATTTAAAGTTCTTCCTTTTATGTATGTAGGAAAACCCAAACTGTGCAACGACCCGAGTCTGCAGCCATCATCACGTCACTGGAAAATTTCACTAGAGCAGATTCATTGAAGCATTTTCCGGAAACCTGATTGAAAATGATTGTAGAAATGATGCTGCTCCATAAATAACGTCAGCTGGCCTGCCACTACCTACACTGGCAGCTCCCCCCTGGTAGATTGCACCCTAGTAGTGGTGCTGTGGTGGTTGCGCCCCCCCAATCTAATTTATTAATCCAATTTTTTCCTAGTAATTCTTTTTTTTCTTGGTGGTATGAGCGTGCATTGGAAGACTGGAACGAGGAAGCATTCAGGAGGAAAATATCCTCAGCGAGCCTTAGAAAACTGTGACGATGAAACATGGTCTGTAGAAGAGTTTAACCCTTCTTATGGCTGTGTCGATCTTCTCACCTTGTTTCCTGTCACAGGGCCATTCTGCACAGGAAGAGGCGGAGCCACCAGGGAAATGGAAGGGTGAGGAGGTGTAGACCCTGTTCTCACTGTTGCCCTGGAAACCAACATCTTGCTCTGCAAGACTGGTGACTGGGTTTGGACTAATGGGTGAGAAAACAAAAAGAGAGATGGAGAATTAGATGGCTAGACGTGAGGAACAGATGAAAGAAGTCAGAAGAAGAGGTGGAGACAGAAAAGGAGAGACGGTGGGTGGAGCCACAACCACTCAGGTGTCTCTCCTGTCAGTCCTTTAGCTCCAGTTTCTGTAAGCCAATCAAATCTATTTCATCAGAGAACTACAGCAAGACAAAGGATGTTTAACCCCTAAAACCCCAAGTCTTTGCTAGTTTTGGTCTTTCTGTTTTTTTAATTTAATTTTGGATGCAGAAGCTGAACCCTTTTAATAGCAGTCAGCATGCAGACATGATGTTTCTAGGACAGTCTCAGTTGTCAGATTATGAGGCTAAAATGATGTAAATGAATGTAATAATAGATATAGCAGCATAAAGGCCAACAAAAACAAGAAAACAGAATTTATTACTAACACAAACTCCCGCTCAGCTGGTTTTTGAGTCAAAAACGTCTTCTTGGCTTTATACCAGCCAGAGAAGAGCATTATTCTTCTTCTTTTCAGACACACACAGAATGTTCTGCTCAGCTGTTGATCTTTTGCTTCTACGGATTAGACATTACCATTAATTTAACATCTCTGATTGGTCGACGTTTTGAAAGGAAATAACTTCATCATAATTTCCAGGTCTAAATAGAGGTCTCTTAGCAACATAGCAGCGATAACATTCTGTTTTTTATGATGAAATGTGATAAATAAAGGTGTTATCTTAGATTACTCATAGTGGATTTACCACACATAGTCTCTGAATAAACACTACATTTTGCGGCTAGATTGTAAACTTCCTGGATGGGATATAAATGCCTGGAAAACCACTGTAGATGACCTAAAGGGTAAGCTATCCATCACAATTTACCCCACAGAGTTACACGCTACCGTTCCTGAGATATTGTTGACAGTAGAAGCACTCCGGGGCGCCAGCGATCTAGTGGAGTTTTAAGGGTTAAATTGAAACTGTTTTGCTCCTTTTTGTCAGCCAATCGTCACTTTCTATCTCACCTCTAGTCCCGGGGCTGACTCTGATTCCCACCCCAGCCTGCACGCCATTAGCCAGGGCGGCACTGGCGGGCAGGGAGAAGATGTGCTGGTGAGTGAGCTGAGGGGAGGATGGGCTCTCGGTGGGCAGGATGTACTGGACTTGCGCTAGCTGCTTGGGGCAGGCAGGAGGAGTGAGGGAGGAGGTGGCAGCAGTGGGGTGGAGCTGGGGCTGGAGGATAGATGGGTAAGTTTGGGTGTGTGGGGTGATGAGCTGCAGTGGTTGGGCAGCAGGGAAAGACCCTCCTAGAACTAGGCTAGTGACCAGGCTGCTGCCGCCCAGGGGGGTTACACTGACTGGACCGGGAGAGGAGGATGACGATGGGTACCCACCACCTGCTGCGATCGGCAGCTGCTGACCTCCACCTCCTCCGATCAGAAGAGTGGCCTTCTTGTCCTGCGGGAGGGAGCTGAGGGTGATGGCTCCTTCCACCGGCTTGCTGGCGATGGGGATGGGGATGCTGGCAACGGGGCGGACCACATTTGTCACCATAGTGGGAGCCATGCGGACACCACCAAGGACCTGGGAGAAACCCTGGTGAGCCAAAGCGAGGGGAGGCTGGACGATGGACTCGGACAGAGGGGAGACACTCTGCTCGCCTCCCCCACATTCTTCCCCTCCACCTGCTGCTGCTGATCCTTCCCCTCTTTTGGGCCCGCCCTCCCTATCCACGCCTCTCTTTCTCTTCCTCTCAGCCCCATCTTCAGCACTTCCTCCTTCTCCTCCCTCCTGCCCTTTTGCTGAGGTGGAGTCAGAGTGATGGGTGAAGGGAGAGGAGGGAGAAACTGGCTGGAAGCCATGCTGAAGGTAAGAGAGAAGCACAGAGATCAAAGCATGAAAGTTGTCAAAAAATTTTAATAAAACTTTTATGCTACATGGGAGTAAAATCTTTTCCTGTTAAGAGGAAAGTAACACTTCTAACCTGTCCATCGGGTTCATCTTCATCACTGTCTGTTACTCTCTCTTTACACTTGAGGTCAATGGAGCCCTCTGGACACGAATCCTCTGAGGTTGAGATGAAAAAGATTTCTGTTTTAATAACAATAATCAAATCAAACAACTCTGCCGTCATCAGAGCGTTATGGGCTGACACAATCCTTCCGTTTTTTACAAAGAAACACTGACTATAATGGAAACCGAAACTATAACTGTCATTGCGAAACAGCTTCTCAAACCGCAGCTCGCTAATCTAACTCACCCATAACATCATCGTCGCCCTCTTCCTCACAGATGACCATGCGCTCTTCATCGCTGGTCACGTCCTCACTGGCTCCGCCTTGGCACAGGGACTGAGGTGCCGGCTGGTTGCGAAGCAAACCTGCTCCATCCTCCTGATGAGAGGGAGATAAATCATAGAAATCATAGATATTTTCCAAAATATCCAGGTATCTGGTGCAAACGTAATATAACCTAAATGTGTGTGTGTGTGCGTGCATCTGTGTATGTCTGCACACAACCTTTCATTCTTGTTTTTTAATTTTGTAAAGCACTTTGTGCTGCTTTTATTTGTATGAAAAGTGCCTTATAAATAAAGCTTCATTATGAACAGAAATATAAAGGAAGAGTTGCTCCACTTTTAATTCAAGCCCACTGACTCTGATGGCAGTGGCTCAGGTGGTAGAGTAGGCTGTCCAATGAATGGACGGTTGGTGGTTTGAATCCCACTTCCCCAGTCATCTGTGTTTGTGTCCTTTGGCAAGGCACTCTCTGGTATATTGGCTGCCACGTTTCCGACTGCCACACATGTAGCTTACCATCACCAAGCATGAGTGAGGAGTGGATGAATAATGGACCCAAAGTGCTTTAAGTTAAGCACAATATAAATACAATCCATCAAGATCCCCCCTAACAAAAGCATTCAAAACATGAATGCTTGAATTATGTTAAAGAGATGAATAAATAAACAAAAGTCCCTCTAATTTCTTCATACTTTAATTCATAGAGACTGAGCTGAGCTTTCTAAAGAACTGATCCTTTAAGCAGAACAAAGACTCCCAATGAAAGAGATGAACTAGTGTTTTATAACCGCTGAGCAAAGAAACAGTTTCAAATTGGATCATAAGGCTTTTTGCGTTCCCATTTCTTTAGTTTCATCTATGAAAAAGTAATCAAATCATTAAACATTAGTGTAAAATAATGTTTTAAAAATAAATGAATTGGCCCAAATGATTAGAAATTATATAAATGTATATTTTTTATTAATTAAAATGTCATTTTTAATATATATATATATATATATATATATGTATATATATATATAT